>PITA01002333.1:141260-164698 GCA_004023965.1 Spilogale gracilis
AAAAAAAAAAAAAAAAAAAAAAAAGAATGGGGCCAAAGTGATGTTCTAGCTTCTGAACTTGCATCTTGGAACATCTCTGCCTTCACATAAACAAGCCCAGTCTAGTCTACTGGAGGATGGGAAGCCAAATAGAGTACCAGGGGGCTTGGCGAACCGCCAGCATGAGCTGCCAGTCCTGTGAATGAGGCCACTTTGACTATTTCTGCCCCAGCTGAAACTCTCAGTGCACACAAATGGCAACGTCTAGGCGAGGAACGAGAACCACCCAGCTGACCCACAGAATCACCAGAAATACTACACTTGTTATTTGTTTTTAGCCTCGAAGATTTAGGGCGATTAGTTATAGAGCAATAGATAACAGATACACATGTAAAGTGCATGGGAGTCATTCTCCCCCCTGTATAGGAAGAAAATATTCAAGTCCTAAAAAGCCAATTTCCAAAGCAGCAGCAAGCACTGATCAGATGCTGAGTGAAATTAATTTCCTCTCTCAATCCCAGGTCCCGGAAATATATTAGAAAGACAAAGTTAATGTGTACAAGGGTGCTGGGGACCTTTTGTATTTAATTTTCTCAATAACCCAGTCACAATCCTCATTGGAAGATAAGGAAATTGAGGCCTGGAGAGACTGAGTTTCTTGTCTGAGGTCTTGGAGCTAGAAAGCAACAGAGGAGTATTTATAACCTAGAGATGCCTGGCACAAAAGTCCATTCTTTTTCCAAACTCAGCTGAAAATGTTCTTAGCAGTCCCCATAGACATCATTTTGCTCTTGTAAATGTGTCCAACTAGTTTTCATCAGTGAGTGGAAAACAGCCAAGATATGATATTCTATGAAATCTCCCTTAACACTCAGGATCCACTGGTAACGGTTGCCAGGCAAAATATCTTATGCTAAAATTGCCTATCTTATAAGATGTTAAAACAGTTTTAAAGAGCCTTCTCCTCTCAACATGCATTATATTGTTAGCTTTGCTCTTTTTTCCCCTCTCTCTCTGAAATACAATGAGAAAAAAAACGTATATCTTAAATAAAAAAAAGTTGATGCTGTAACTTGGAATTGGAGAGTCCCAAACAATTGGAGATGGAAAGGTACCCTTGAGATGGTTTGTTATCCTTGCAGAATCCATTTGGAAGCATGCACACACAGAACACAGGGGAGAAAAAAAAAACAACCTGCTCGTTGTTTTCTGTCATTTTCCTTGTCTTTCATTTTTTTCTTGTCACTATTTTCAATCAAAGGGAGCATGTGAGTAGCACATTGGCCTGGGTTCAGGAAAGAATGGAAGTATAGTTAAGAAATAAGAATATATCTGTCATAGGAAAAACTACTTACAATTCCGTCAATGTAATGAACTTACTTATTAATTATTTAATAATTAAAACATTTTTGAATATAATGTTTACATATTTTTATCTTTCAACTAGAACTGCATACTTGTTATATTAAGAAATAAAAAAGAGGTAAATGTGGGTAAAAAATTACTCATAGTCCCATTATTTAGAGCTGATTATTCTTGACATGTTAGTATCTTTTTCTCTAGCTTTTAAAACTACTTTGCACACTTTTTTTTATATTGGTGGGATAATCTGAGATCCATTATATTTTTTATTATAACATCAACTTATAAGTTCCGTAGAAGCTTTTCAGAGAGATCAGTAGTTTTTAGCGTGGGCTGCTACACTTCTCCTTTGCCTGAGGATGTTAGAATTGTGAGGGGGTGCTTTTGGCTATGCCACTGATGAGAATATATATTCCCAGCATTCAGCAGCAGAAGTCCACAAAAGCTAACCCTCATGTAATGTGCAAGACAGTCTCAAAAAATAAAGAATTCCCACTCCAGTGCTACCCATGCCTCACCTGACAAGCACAAAGCATAAGCCATAATCATGATAACATAACTCATTCACGGTTAGTGGCCACATTGGAAGATGGTCTGTCATAGACTTCCAGGAGCTAAACGTGAACCTACCACACAAAAAAGCAATTGCACTCCTAGGTATTTACCCAGCTGATTTAGAAACTTCCATTGACACAAAAGCCTGCACATGAATATTTATAGCAGCTTTGTCAATAATCATCAAAAACGGGGCGCCTGGGTGGCTCAGTTGGTTAAGCGACTGCCTTCGGCTCAGGTCATGATCCCGGAGACCCGGGATCGAGTCCCACATCGGGCTCCCTGCTCGACGGGAAGCCTGCTTCTCCCTCTCTCCCTCCCCCTGCTTGTGTTCCCTCTCTGGCTGTGTTTCTCTCTGTCAAATAAATAAAATATTAAAAAAAATAATAATAATCATCAAAAACTAGAAACAGCCAACCATGTCCCTCAGTAGGGAAGTGTATAATGTTCATCTATACACAGAATACTAGTCAGTTGTAAAAAGGAATAAATTATCCAGCCACATAAAGATATAAAGGAGTCTAGGGCGCCTGGGTGGCTCAGTGGGTTAAACCTCTGCCTTCAGCTCAGGTCATGATCTCAGGGTCCTGGGATCGAGGCCCGCATCCGGCTCTCTGCTCAGTGGGGAGCCTGCTTCCTCCTCTCTCTCTGCCTGCCTCTCTGCCTACTTGTGATCTCTCTCTCTCTGTCAAATAAATAAATAAAATCTTTAAAAAAAAAGATATAAAGGAGTCTTAAATGCATACTGCTAAGTAAAGAAACCAATCTGTAAAGGACACATAGTGTATAATTCCATTTATTTGACATTCTGGAAAAGGAGAACTGTAGGTACAGTGAAAAGACCAATGGTTTCCAAGTTGAAAGGTGAAGCACAGGGAAATTCCTCAGGGGGTCAAAACTCTTCTGCATGGTATGCTAATTGTAGATAAAATGCATTTGTCAAAAGCTATTGAAATTTCCACAAAGAGTGAGTGGACTTTCATGTAAACAAATTTAAAAATATATATTTAGCCAAATGAGGGATCCAGGGATGGAATGTGAACTTTGGTAAAGTAATATAATCATATTATAAATGAATGAAATAACCTTACTGAAGGGGGTGGGGAAATGCATGGACCCAGCACTTTGGAGATGAGTGTAAGGCTGAAAGCCCAGTGAACTATGTAAAAGCTCTGTGTTCTAGTTTATAAAATTGTTTCCCATGGGCGTACAGATGAACAACTCTGATGCCACTGTACGTATAAACATATATGCTAGCATTGAATGAGCCTAGAACATCCTGCGGTGTTAGCAAGTGAAGAAGTGCTAAGATGAAGAAGGAGGGGGAAGAAGAGAGGGAGGGAGAGAGGGAAGAGGTAGAGGAGGAGGAGAAAGAAGAGGGGAAGGAGGAGGAGGAAGGGGAGGGGGAGGAGGAGAAGGAGAAAGGGAAAGAGGAGAAGAAGAAGGAGGGCAGAAGAGGAGGAAGAGTAAGGGGAGGAGGAGGGGAGGAGAGGAAAGAGGGTAAGAAGGAGAAGGATGGGGGGAGGAGTGGGAGGAGGGAGAAGAGGGGGAGCAGGAGTATGTGTCAAAGAGACAAAAACCCAACTGTAAGAACAGCAATGCCAAAGCTGGAGCAATCTGAGAACCAAAATAAATAAAGTAGTATTCTATAAATCAAATTATCTCTCCTCCTGATTTTTAAATGAATTTGCCTTTAACTTCTTACTTATATTTACTTTATTATTTATATTTTAATTATAGTTTAATTGTAAATTTTGTTTATATCAGTAGGTACTCATGGGTGTATACCCATGTAAATAAAAATAAATAAGTGATTGAATAAATTAAAATCAGGGAGAAGAGACAAATCTCTGCGACATAGTTTATGTCCATACTCTTACCCTCAGGGAGGTAGAACCTAACTCCCTGCTCCTAAATATGGACTGCACATGGTGACTTCCGTGCACTACAAACAGAAAAAGAGGCAGATCACCTGTAAGTGGAGAAACCTGACCAACACTAATTCAGCTGGCTGATCAAGGTCAACATGGACAGTGATGAGTCATGTTGACAGACTGTGCCCTTCCCGTGATGTAATGAAAATGGCACTTGATCTCTGTCATCTTCCTCTCTAAATCTCCTCACTCCAGTCTCATAATGGGGGGAAAAATCAGACAAATGCCAACTGAAGAATGTATTACAAAATACCTGACTAGCTGGTCTCAAAACTGCCAAGAATATCAAAAATAAAGTTTGAGAAACTGTCATAGCCAAGAGGAGCCTAAGCAGATGACAACTAAATGTCATGTGATATCTTGGATGGGATCTTAGGAAAGAAAAAAAAAAAAACAAGTAAAAAAAAAAAGAAAACGGAATAAAGTTGGACTTGAGTTTATAATAAAGTATCAATGCTTGTTCTTAATTATGACAAATTACCATATGGATATAAGATGTTAATAACAGAGGGAACTGGATGCAAGTACATGGAAACTTTCTGTACTCTTTATGAGGTCTCTTAGCTCTAAAACTGTTTTCAAAATTTAAAGAGTTTATATAAAAATTTAAATTCAAGGAGGCAAAATGACTTATTGGAGTGGTTTTTGATAAAGAGGAGTTATCCATCCCAAGTGACATTTTGCAAATTTGGGGGTTGCTTCTGTTGTGATAATAACTGAGGGAACTTTACTTGAATTTAGTGCACCAAACAGGATAGCTAGATGTTCTGCAACGTGAAGGACGGTCCTGAACAATGACGGGATTTTGAATACGTCTGGGTATTCAAACAAGCTAACAAACAAACAAACAAACAAACAAAAACTATTTATAATTTTACCTTTAAATACAAGGTACTTTTTCATGACGTTAAAATGCAATATATAATGCATTTCTTGTATATATTGAGGGGACAGATTGTAATTTTTTTTCTTTGGAAGTTTACCAAGACTTGTTTACTGTATTGAAAAACCATGTAAACCAAGATCTCTGCTAATGAAATTTTAATGTCTAATACAAAACACAGAAGTTTGTAGCTGTCACATATGCCATCTTTCTTCACATACACCCAAGTAACTAATACATTATTTCTTAGGGTAGTTTTTCTCAGTATTTGCACCTTTTTTTTTTTTTTAAGATTTTATTTATTTGATAGAGAGAAACACAGCTAGAGAGGGAACACAAGCAGGGGGAGTGAAAGAGGAAGAAGTAGGCTTCCCACCAAGCAGGGAGCCTAATGTGGGGCTCGATCCCCCAACTCCAGGATCATGACCTGAGCCAAAGGCAGGTGCTTAATGACTGAGGCACCCAGGAGCCCCAACATCTCAAATATCTATTATTCTTATTACAGGTTTCTTTTATTTCTCCATTCTGTTACATGAAAGAATTGTATTTGCTTTTTGAAAATTTGTGTGTAGGTAGATGATGTCATTTATGACTTTATTTCTAGATCGTAGAGAAAGCATTCAACTATTTGTTATAAAACAGGGACATTTGGATCTGACAGGGTTGAGAACCACTAACACTATAAATAGACCTCGGATGGAATTTCTGACAGAGACAGCTTATTGTCTACCAAAAATCTGAGCTACCTCTCCGTATATGCAGTTGTTTCTGGGAGGCTGAAGCCCAGCCTAGAAGCACATTCTGAAACCTTCCTGCCTCTACCTGAGACGATGTGACTAGTTTTAAGCACTGGATAATTGCAAGGCAGGGAAGTTTTCTCCATCTCTGCCATCCCTGGTTAGAACCAGGGGGATCCACAAGCATGAGGGATGGATCATCCACAAACCAGAAAGGGCTAAATCTTAGAATTAAGAAAACAAAGACTCTATAGCCACCACACACACCACATTAGACTGTTCGGGAGGGAGAATTAACTGTGATGTCATTGAAATTTGGGGATATCTGTTATAATAGTTGGCATTACTAATACACAGATTACCACTGTCATCACTCATTCATTTAAGCCAGCCATTTACCAAGACTAGATCTTTTTTTGAAAAAAATCTTTAACAACATGGTTATTGTGAGGTTTACACAGGATCATACTTAGAAAAGCACTTGCATTTTATAAGCCCTGATTGAGTCCCTTTGTCCATCGCTGTTCTTAGTCCAACTTGTCCATTTATCTACCTGCCATTTAACTTGTAACATCCACTAATAAACTCCTAGACCTCCAGGCGCAACTATGGTAGATCCCGATCAGGGCTCTACATTGATTCTTTCTGATCCGGAGATCGTTTCACTGTATCTTCTTCCTCCTCTTTCTTTCTATGAAGCATGTCTTTGGAAAAATGCACAACCATTGCTTTCTCTCTGAATTAAGGGCACCTCCCAGGAATTCCACTGGATATTTTGCTTAATTCATTCCTCAGAAAAGAAAAATAGTGTTTATTTCTTGATGAACACTGTAATTATTGCTAATACATATCACATTTTCCCTAACTGTGGATATTTTGCAAATCCTTGCAGTGTGGATTTAAGAGAAGAAGTTCAATGTTCAAATCCCGTTTAAATCCCCTGCATAAATTCGCAAGGGCCCCTCCAGGCTTCACATTTTTGACCTTGATAAAAGTATTAGCATTTGTTTAAAAATCCTGTAGAAGCTCTGAATATGGAAATGTGAAATTAATGCCAGTAAACGCTCAGCCATTCAATGTTCAGTTCAGGGCCATGGCCCATAGACCCAAAGCACACATGACCAATCTTTCCCCAAATGCCATGCTTCCCATAGGCAAGAGTCCTAAGTCTTTCCAAATAGAGGACTTTGTTTCCAAATAATACCTTTTCAATATTTCCCAGATTACCCATTTCTTTTTTTTTTTTTTAAAGATTTTATTTATTTGACAGCGAGAAACACAGCTAGAGAGGGAACACAAGCAGGGGGAGTGAGAGAGGGAGAAGCAGGCTTCCTGCCGAGCAGGGAGCCCAATGTGGGACTTGATCCCGGGTCTCCAGGATCATGACCTGAGCCGAAGGCAGTCGCTTAACCAACTGAGCCACCCAGGTGCCCCCCAGATTACCCATTTCTGAAGAAACAGAGAAGTTGTCAAAATTTAAAGAGTTAGCATATCCAGTCAAAAATCTCTATGTTCTTGTAGCTTACCACAAAGAGTATTTTTCTGCTCATCATGAAAACAACAAATGCATTTTTGCATATTAATTACATGGGAGCAAATGGCTTCAGTGCATGTTAAGAATTTCTAAAGCACTGACTTGATCATTACCCCTTCACCTTAATGATCTACAATGGTACATTTTTGCCTAAAGAAGTGGTTTCAAAATATGTTGGGTGAATAATGTCTCTGAAAATCTCACCACAGTATTGTCTCTTCCCCCCAAACTGCATATAGAGAGAAAATATGTGACATTTTAGTTGCCTTATGGACATCTAACATTAGCACATGGACCCAAGTTTAAGATCTTCTGGGTTTTGGAATAAAGGTCCATCTGCTCAGACTGCCAAAATCTTTTATCTACCCCTTAACTCTGTCTCCAGGTCCTGGGGACCCTGCTCTGCCCTGTGCCCCCTTCACATCAGCAGGGCCACACTCTGTCCTTAACAGGCTCCTTAACACACCCAGCACTTTCTGACTTCCCTACCTATGCACATTCTGTTCTTCTTGACCTTGAGAACTCACCCTCTCCATCAGCCATCTGATTCACCTGTTAATCTCCAAAGTATTAGCACAGATTCCATTTCCTCTGTGAAATCTGGTTTTCCAGGCGTATTTTCTTTCTACCTTCTCCATGCCCTGAGAGTAGTCTGCACAGTTTGATTGACAGTGTTCATCAGTCTACATTATATTAATCCTGCCTCTCCCTGGGAAGGGATGGGGTTCCACTGATAATGCCATCTCCAATCTCCAGCACAAAGTCTGATATAAACAGAGGTTGCCAATAAATGTTTGTATAATGAATGAAGAAATGAATGGTCTTCTTTATAGTTCAAGGACAGAGAAGCCTAAGCTTAAATTTGGACAACCGAAACAAATAAGCACTTCAGTATCAAGAACGAGGTGTCAGCACACTTTACGAACAGTGATTGCAGAGCTAATTTAATTAGTTTATTTGAGATCAGTCAGAGGCTGGGTCAAGACATGGGAACATGAACAAGTACCTATGCTAGATTAAAGCATAGTGGCCAATAAAATTGTCAGGTGAAAAATGAATAACGATTTTAATGGCTTTCAACAAGATTTTATGAGATGAAAACATGCTACAGGCAAACTTGTTAAAAAAACAAACAGAGGCTGGTGCACAGACACACACAGAAACCTAATGAGCAGGAAGGCTGAGTTGAGGCTCCAGGAAGGGAAAGGGTTGCTGTCCTCAGTGGCGGGCAGAAGTTAGATAATAGCACAGGGTCTGCACAGATCTACCTCTCTCCCTGATGAGAGAGTGAGAATATAAAGATAGAGCAGGTTGTCAGCTATACGCCCCTCCTCCTTCCATGCCCCCCCCCCCCGCCCCCTGGCCACAGCTACCCTCTAGCACATGACTCCCACTTCAAAGGTCGATGAAGAGGGTTGGCAATCACATGACAAGAAATCAGAGGGCCTAAAGTCCCATGTACTCTGTAGCTTCCTTGTGGTGGGAAACAGAGTCAGTTACCCACATTGTAATCCTGTGTAATCCTGCATGTCTTCATCTGTCTGGTGGGGCCATTCATGCCCTCTTCACTGAAGCAAGAGAAGAAGGGAACAGGAAATTCTGCACACCAGGTGGTACCGTGAGCATTTATTATATTATATGCAGTTGATTGAATCCATGTGTGTATCTTCCATGAAACTATGATCTCCTTGAAGGCAGGAACAATTCTTACTTAATTCTACTTTCTGAGACTCTAGAATATGATAGACAATTAGTTATCTATCTATCTATCTATCTATCTATCTATCTATCTATCATCTATCTAGCTATCTAGCTATTTAGTGCACTTTTACATTAAAAAAATTCTTTGCTATGATAGTTCCTGGAGAATAAACTATGAAAAAAAAATAAAGACTAAGCCATGGCTTATGGTGTCTAAGAAGACTGGCATCTTTCTCAGCAGATAAAGCACAGGCTACATGTAAGGTCTTAGTAAGCAATATGAGATGATATGTCAATTAGTTCTCGTGAGATGGATCAGGAGATATGTGTTATAGTCAGTGGACAAAGTGAAGTTCAAGCCCTTGTTCACACATAGTTTTTCACACACCTTTTCAAGTAAATGAAGAATATCTTCCAATGACAAAAAAAAATCCTATATTTATCAAACATGTTATTCTTTCACTTCATCAGGCAAACTATATGAATTTGACTTTAATCCACTGGATAGAAGTTCTTTGAATTCCAAACACAAATACAGAAGCCCAGTTATTAGTTTAGCTGAAACATCTGTTTCCAACTTCCTGAAAGGAAAAGGAGAGGTTGCCAATGTATATACATATTTGAAACAGGGCTCATACTCCACACATGGAGACAATATGCATTTGTAAAAATTTTCCAAGCGGTCTAATGTCCCATTTGGTTAGGAGGAATAGGAGGATGGAAGCATGTGATATAGGAAAATGAGTATGTACTACAACCTCCCTCCTAGCAATTCTTGTCTCTAAGAGAGAGTGCCGAGGTCACTACTTAATGGCCAGCACCAACCGGGCTCTGGCCATTCGATCTGATGTTGACTGTGTGTGGGTAATGTACCTCCATGAAGGATGTTATCTCTCAGAGAGGAATAAAAGAGCCTAGTTGGAGTCTATGTGTGTGTTGAGGGAGGGAGGAAGGGCTGAGGGTGAGTTTGGATGTGAGACTTCATAATTCTGAGTTCTGGCCTATTTTCTTTTACTAATTTTCTCTGACTTTGGAAAAGACACTTCATTATTCCATCATATGGGGTCTCAATTATTTCATCTGTAAAATGAATCTGTAAAAATAACAGGAAATGGGTCAAGCCTTCTGGACTCCAGATCTCTTGAAATAATAATATTCTGTAAGCCAATAATCAAGCAGCCAATCGCAGTGAAATTGCAATTCAAATTTCCTAAACAATATCCTAATTGTCTTAACAGGTTTATCACCTGGCATTTAATACACCCGGGCCTTCTCCCCGGTCTAGGCATGAGGGATGCAGTTTATCTCAAAAGTTGAAGAAAACAATCACACCCTGTTCTAGGTTCTTGTCTGACACTGAAGCCCTAAAGCCACATGTGACAAATAGGGAGGAAGATCAGCTGAGAACCAAAACCTCCCAGGTGGGACGCTACCCAAGATAGACGTTCTGGATGGGGATTTATGGATGCAATGAGCAGGAAAAACTATTTTCGGGGGAACACAAAGCAAAACAAAATATAGAATGAGAACATCCTGAGAATTCTCATTGGAACCTGAATCTGGTCACATTAATCCACTGAGTGATAGGACAGACAGAAAAGACCTTCATTTTGCACCCTGGCAGGCTACTGAGCTGCCGTATAGTAAAGAGCACTGTTAAAGGATGAAGAAATTAATATGAGGACATGTTACTTAACATCTCTGAGCTTTCATTTTCCTGTCTTGGATAAAGAGAAAATAACAGTTACCTTACCAGAATAAGTAAATAAAATAAAATTAGTTAAATAAAACCAGTAAATGAATGTTCTAGCACAGTATCTATATTACATTAATGGTTAGAAGCTGTAAGCTTCCCTGAAATTAATTAACTTGAATTTAAACAAAACAAAACAAAATATTAGATTTACTCTGCTGTTGAATTAACTTAGCAAACCAATCCCATTGAATGAAATGCCATCTAGTACCAGCCTGCTTTTCCAGACCTCAGTTGCCTTTTCTTTTTTTTTTTTTTAATATATTTTTTAAAGATTTATTTATTTATTTGGCAGACAGAAACACAGCTGAGAGAGGGAACACAAGCAGGGGGAGTGAGAGGGGGAGAAGCGGGTTTCCCATCAAGCAGGGAGCCCGATGTGGGGTTCTATCCCGGGTCTCCAGGATCATGACCTGAGCCAAAGGCAGTTGCTTAACCAACTGAGCCACCCAGGCGGCCCATAGGGTTGCCTTTTCTTGATGTCTGCACCAGGTACTTAGGTGTGCCTGGTCTCTGTGAAATCATATTTTAAAATTCAAAATGATATCCTTAAACATGGAATCTTGAGATCTTTTTCTCTGTGTTTTTCTGGCCCTGTGGTTCCTCACTTATGGGCATCAGATTTTCTCAGTCTGCTGCTATCACCCAGCGAAGGAAACAGTTCAGATGAGAAAACTGAGATGAGGAAGTGCAGTGAGAAGAGTCATGGACGAAGGGTAGAGACCCACCTGCTAACAGGCTGACCCCCATGGGTGAACAGAGGCGGTACCTCACCAGCTGCCTCAGAGGGAGGTGGGGAGTCACTGAGATGCCCAGTGGGTGCAGGGGGTCGTGAAGCTGGGGGTGAAGGTGGTGGTGATCCAGCTTCAGGAATCTCTTCAGAGTCCTGAAGACCCACAGAATACCAGGAAACAGAACCCTTTACAGAAATGTTTGCCAAGCTTTCAAAGTAACTTATGGTTTACAATCGAGCCAAAGAAGAGGCTGACAATATTATGAATTCCCTACAAATTTTGATAGATATTTGAAGGAAATGGGGCACAAACATATTCTGGGAGGCTCCCCGTACACACACACACACACACACACACACACACACACACACACAAAAGTGAATGGGTGAAGGTTTGGGGGAGAATAATTTTGAATGAATCTAACTCGTGTCAGCGACAACACATCGTCCGACAATGGGGTGCATAATTTTAAAAGATATTAAGCTCAGTGTCATTGCTCATTAATTTAGCGAGGAATCAAACAAATTCAAATATCAGGCAGAAGTTGAAATAGATGCTTTAACTGGTTCTTGGCAACTTAGGGTTTCTTTCTTTCTTTTTCTTTTTTTAAAAGATTTTATTTATTTATTTGAGAGAGAGAGAGAGTGAGAGAGAGCATGAGAGGGGAGAAGGTCAAAGGAAGAAGCAGACTCCCTGAAGACCTGGGAGCCCAATGTGGGATTCGATCCCAGGACTCCAGGATCATGATCTGAGCCGAAGGCAGTGGCTTACCCAACTGAGCAGTGACTCAGTTGGCTTAACCAACAGGCGCCCCAACTTAGGGTTTCTAATGTTCTTGGCTCTTTCTAAAAATGAATATACAATACCACAGAGAGTTGTTAGAAGCCTTTGTTGGTTCTCACATTCTTTTCAGGTGATACATATTTTTGGAGTTTTTACCACCAGATCTCTTGCATGTAGGTTACCCCTGAACTTCAGCCTTGTCTATCCAAAGCTTATTGGGCTTCTCTACAATAGGGTCCCACAAGCACTTCAAATAAAATATTCAATGTTACCATGTGACTGACGGCTCCCACCATTGCCATGCCCTTCTAGCAGGGCCAGAGAACCCACTGACTGCATTTTTCAATGTTCTTTCAACCGCAGTTACAGGTATGAGACCAGAGCATACATTGCATTCAGGGATACATTTCCATTTCCAAAGAGTCAGGCTCAAGCCACATCTTTTTCTCCTATAGGAAGTGGACCCATGATGCCTCAGCTCAAGGCCAGCCTCTTTTAGGAATTGTGCAAGAACTTCTTTTTTTTCTTTAACTTGAGAGCATGGATTCTATTTTCCTCATCTGAATCCCAACTAATATGATTTTAGGATCATCTTTCATACTGCATCTAAACCTGCTTCTTTTCATGCATTCCTTGCCTTGCTAAACATCACCACCAACCATATACACCCAGCCATCCGACCGAGATATTGACTTTCAAGACTCAAGTCTAACTGCATCTCCCCATGAAGACCCTTCCTGACCGCTCTCCAGCATGGACGAGACCATTCCTTTCTTTCGGTCAACTGTTCAGACTTGTACCAAAGTCTTGTAATTAAGAGGAAGGAGTCACCATGGATGGTTAACTGAATAAAACACATTTTAAGAATAAAATGATGTTATTACTCACCTAACAGCAGGCCACATACTTAGAGAAATTATACAAAGGGGGTAACACTGGCATGGAAAGGTCCCACCACTCACTGCTCACAACCTTGCTCCTGTGTCTCTCCTACCATAGACAAAGCTGAGCCCCCTGGGGCAAGGATCAGGTATTCACTCCTGTATTCTGAGCATGTAGTTTGCCAAAAAAGTATATGTATTTGAATGAATCAGTAAACTAATCCTCTTCCAAACCATATTCATTTATCAATCAAGGCGCTCTTGAGAGAATTTATGAGATTTGAGCTACAAAAATCAATGTAATATGAGTTTATCTGTGGTGGGTAGATTCTGGCATGGCTCCCCTTGATCTCCAACTCCTGCTGTTCACACTCTTGTGTAATCACCTCCCTCTCACACTGGGCTCAACGCAACGACTTGCTGTGAATGAAGAGAGTACGGCCCAGGGATGAGGTGACACGCCATGGCCAGGTTATGAAAGATCGTGACTTCCCTCCCTGTCTCCCGTGAGTGATGACTCTGGTGCAGAGGGCCACCTGGCCAGGAAGTGAGGCAGCTCTAGTTCAACAGTCAGCATGGAACTGAGGCCCTCAAGCCCACAGCTCTAGAGGAACTGAATCCTGCCAACAACCACAGAGCCAGCTGTGAACCCAATCCTGCTCCCGTTGAACCCAGCGATGGCTGTAGTCTTTGACTGACTGCAGCTTGGTGAGAGGCCCGGGAGGAGAGGCCCCGGCTAAGCCCTACCCAGCTCCCTGACAGCAGAACCCAGGACAAAATAACTAAGTATTGTTTTAAGCCACTAATTTGTTGGGGACCTATTTGTTTAGCTGTAGATAAGTCATGAAGTGTTCACATATTTTGCGTGTAATCAAAAGTAATAAAAATACATGAGGATGAGAATACATGAGAAAAAAATGATTGCCATGATAGATCTGGGTTTTACTCTGACATGCTGATCATTACATATGGGTTCAATGCTTGTGGGAACAGATAGAACAGCAGCACGGCGTGGTGGAAAGAACTGAATTGTTTAGAGTGAGAGCTTTGTGCAATTTTAAGCTCTGCCAGTAATGGTCTGTTTGAATTTTGACAAATATCCAAATTGGTTCCTGTGAATATTCTGTCTCTCTCACTGCTCTCAGGCTCAGTGGAAGGAAGAGCATGAGAATGACTCTTGAGTCACACAGAATCATAAAGTGTCAGAGCTTGAGGAAATACTGGGCTTGATAACCCGTGGTCACGGGACTCCTCAGAACCACCGCAAAATGTCATGTACATGATGCATACAAACTGTGAAGTGAAGGTCACCGATGTAAACCAAAAACATCTTCATAAATAAACACTTAATATAATGTCAGGTGCGTGATTTGTCATCTGTGCCATCTCATGTAGCTGTCCCCCTCCGTGTGATCAGCGTTACCACTTATTTCTCTGACCCGGAAGAAAGGAACAGCCTTTCCGCCAGGGGGATCCCTCCAAAATTGCAGGGCTCCTGTGATCCTTAAAGTGGAAAGATACAGATCCCCAAAAAGAGCTAAGAAATGAGCTTTTATAGGAAATGGCATTTAGAGTATGCAATTTGGTCCAGAAGAATATAATTAGCTCTTTGAACAGTGACCAATAAAATTTGATTCCATTGCAATAATAATTCTGCTAAAATATTTCTATTTTAGGGTTGGCATTCACAATAACAAATACCCCTAGAAAAGTGAAGGTTTAAATCTGTAAGGGTGGCCTCCTGAATATTACCGACAGAATCAACTTCTACAAAATATCTGCATCATGAAGATATTTTGTGTGTGTCATCCTTGCCCAGGGGCCATGGTAATCTACTCTGTAACATTCCAATTTCACTATATGTGCTGTCAAAGTGAGCTCTATGAAACATCTACATCAGTGAAAATGAATATTGTTCCTTAATGCTTAGATGAAAAGGAAAGAACTTTGTATCTGTAAAAGTGTTCATTGAGATACAAGTATAGTTTGACCTGTTAAGATTTTGAAAAACAGTAGTGATACACATAAAAAAGTGAATTAAAATATTAGACTCTGTGTGTCAGCTATGCAAAGGTTCAAATTTAATACAGTTCAGGTGATGAGAAGATATCATTACCAAGAAGCACAGGAACTGAAAAATCAGATGTGTGGCTACACACTAGATTAAAAATGTTAAGATAAATACAAACCAGACCAATTTGTCAATGGTATGAATAAAAAGGAAAATATCCTTAATCTCAGTAAAAGTAACAAACCAATATAAATCACAGACAGCATAATAAGATAAAATGAGGAAATCTGATAGCGCTGACAATTCTATGTTTGTGATGGCATCGGAGGATGGGATAAAATATCACAGAATATACATTGCTTACCTCAAAATTCAGTTTCCAGGGCTCAAAATGGCATGGCAACAATATCATTCAATAGACAGCATCCTAAGGAACAAATATGAGAAGAAACAGTAGTGCAGGAGGCTGTAGAGAAGTCATAGGTGAAACACATATTCAAATTGAATCATATTTAAGTTGAATACAATCAGAAATTCATATATAAAAGAAATCAATGTCATAATTTCCCATTTTCTTATCATGATGCTATGCACAAATTATGTGGGTGATAATATGAAACAGCTTTTAATATTTCAAAGTTTCAAATCTCTGTCCTATGTGTTGCTTTCAACAACTAACATTTCAAACAGATATGGATGTAATACATTGTACTACATTGTAATACAACATAAATATTATAACCAGTATAACTACTTTATATTGGTAAGTCATATTCCATAATAGTGAATAGATCTTTGTAAATAGCCAAATAAAACTACATAAAATGATCTCTAATACACACAGTTTCATTTCTGGAAAACACAATGCATACAAAAAATTCACAAAATAAATTTTGTACTTATATGAGAAAAATATTTAGGTCCTAGGCTCAGATAATTACAAATAGATATTTCATCTGCATTATTAAACCTGTCCAGCAGGATATCTTTCATAGTTAACATCTGCCCTCTAAATAAAATCCATGAGTAATTTTCTAATCATTGTGATGAGAGGAGAGTCAGGAAAAAGAAAAAAAAAAAGAGGAAGAAAAACTGTCTTCGAGGGAACAGCATCCCCAAGGTAGAACCGACCAGTGCTTGCAAATCTCTCATTAGATATCATTATTAATATTATCAATAATATCAATATCATATATTACTGCATCTATTAGCATCTATACTTAAATAATACTTAAAACTACAGCTCCAGGGGCACCTGGGTGGCTCAGTTGGTTAAGTGACTGCCTTCGGCTCAGGTCATGATCCTGGAGACCCGGGATCGAGTCCCACATTGGGCTCCCTGCTCTGCAGGAAGCCTGCTTCTCCCTCTCTCACTCCCCCTGCTTGTGTTCCCTCTCTGGCTGTGTTTCTCTCTGTCAAATAAATAAAATCTTAAAAAAAAAAGAAAAACAAAAAAAAAAAACTACAGCTCCAGCTCTGATTAGTTTCCTGAATTTCCAATCCATAAATGTTACTGATTACCAGACCATCTATCTACCTATCTGACTGGCACCTCAAACTGATCATGTCCCAAAGATTTATTTTTACCTCCTTTTGGTTCTTTTTGATGAACTCTTAGGTTTCCTGTATCAGAAAAGGTTGTCACCTTTCATCCAGTTTCTCAAATCAGCTCCCAAGGAATGTCTGATTTTAAATATATTTTTTTAAGATTTTATTTATTTATTTGACAGAGAGAAACACAGGCAGAGAGGGAACACAAGCAAGGGGAGTGAGAGAGGGAGAAGCAGGTTTCCCGCTGAGCAGGCAGCCCTATGCGGGGCTTGATCTCGGGTCTCCAGGATCATGACCTGAGCCGAAGGCAGTCGCTCAACCAACTGAGCCACCCAGAAGCCCCGGAATGTCTTTGATTTTAATCTTCTTTCTTGCTCTTCACATTCTATCAGACCTATTTGCTTCACCTGATTTGATTCTACCTGAACCTAAATCCCTCTCAAGGCCTCTTATCTCTCCATCACCAAAGTTCAAGTTATTACTTTAATCTTGATTACTTTGAAAACCTCCAAATTTCTCTCCTTCTCCATTTTTCTCTTGCTTCCGGATGGATACTTTTTCTAACATAAATCTAATGTCTAACTATATTTCTATTGGTTAACAAGCCATGCAGTGGTATTTAAATGCCCTTAAGATAAAGTAAGAATGTGACCTTCCCATATGCATTTTTATAATTTCTCTTCCTTATAGAGCTTGCCTTTGAACAACAGTTTGAACTGTGTACAAGCAGGGGGAGTGGTAGGCAGAGGGAAAAGTAGACTCCCTGGTGAGCAAGGAGCTCGATGCAGGACGCAGTCCTAGGACCCTGGAATCATGACCTGAGCTGAAGGCGGATGCTTAACCAGCTGAGCCACTCAGGCATCCCTCTGGCTTACTTTATTATTAACATGGTATATAACATACAAAATATGTATCAACCTGTCAACTCTAGGCTATCAGTAGTTATGTTTCTGGGGAGTCAAAAGTTACATGTAGATTTTTGACTGCATGAGTAGTTGGTGCTGCTAACAACCATTTGTTTAAAGGTCAATGTATTCCCTGTTTTAAATTTGGTCTTTTCTTAGCTCCTCAATTATGGCGTGGTGTGGTAGTTTGCTTCCCCCAAAAGGAGACCCTGAGACAAGGCTTCATATGCATGTATTATAATTGGGAGTTATGTCAGGATGCGCCAGTGTGGCCATGGAGAGTGGAAACAGAGAAGTCATGACTGGGTTACTAAGCACAGCACCAGTGTTGTTTATAAGACCTGAATATGACTGGGGAATCCTGAGATACAGGGTACAACATGAGCATGGTAATTAACCCATCTCAGAGGAAAGTTATTTAGAGTATTCATATACCAGATCCTGGGGATTGAGGGACATCAGTTTCTTGGGGCTTCCAAGGATGCTTAAGTCTGGTTTCAAGGACTGAGAAGAAATTGAAACTATGTTGATCATGCTATCAAAGCTTACTTACAAGAAGCAGGGAGGAGATATTAAACCAATTTTAAAAGTCAGAGAGATCCTTAAAGATACTAAAGATCAAAACACAAGGTTAAGAATGGGAGAGCCAAGTGGGGACAGCTGTTTGAGGTGTTTCCACGAAGTCAAAGCCATTTTCCTAAGTATCTTCTAGTTTCTGTGGGAGAAGGAAGGAGCCATTCGGAACTCTGAGCTGATCGGGATAACACCAAGTGTAAGTGACAGACTTTTGTGTACCGCTTTGTAAATACAGAATAGATCTTCAACTTCAAAAGGGAGAAAATGTTTTCCAGTGCTAAGATTGCCTCTGCTGTCACACTTTTCCTGGCTTTGCAGAGGTTAAAGGATTATGACACAGGAGCCTCTGAGCATGGAAAAAAGAGGTAATCGTTGGCACGCATCCCAGGGAAACTGTGAGGTCTTACTGAGCCTAAATGCCAGTGGAAATACGCATTATGAAATGCAAACTTCAGGGGAAAAATAATCCAGATAGTCTCTGTGACCAGGAACCGTCTTTGGGAAGCTGTTTTAGCCACACAGTTTCCCCACGACTCAAAAAGTTTGCTCTGCTCTCTCCTTCAAGTCAGATAGAAAATAGGGCCTATTCCCTCACATCGTATCTTTATCCCAAGTGTGCCAGCCATCCAGACAAGATTTAAAAAACCCATAGGAGCAAATTTATTCCTATGCATAGGATGTAGAGCAGCATAAATGGGAAAGATGGCCAAGATAGGAACCAGAGCATGGGAGCCTGAGTCTGGGCCCACCCGGGTTTGCTCAGTGGCCATGGCGTGACCTTGACCAGGTTCACCTGTTCCATCTCTAAGGAACATTCCTCAAGAGCAGGGATTGTATTGCCCCCTCTGTCCTCAGGCACAATGCAAGTACTCAGTAAATAATTGTTGAAATAATAAACAGACGACTCTCCAGATCACAAATTCTTAGTGTTAAAATTACCAAAAAAAATGATCAAACTTTTTATAAAGCCATCATATGTATATGTCGACTATGAGTCATTACCTGCTGGTGCTTATTCCTAATAGAGGCAGATTCCATGGGAAATACCTGTTTTATCAGTTGTGTATTCCCATCTGGGTCTTCTCTTTCCACAGAATTCCTTGAATTATTATTATTATTTTCTTTTAGATTTTATTTATTTATTTGACAGAGAGAGAAACAGCAAGAACAGGAACACAAGCAGGTGGAGTGGTAGAGGGAGAAGCAGCTTTCCCACCAAGGAGGGAGCTTGATGTGGGGCTTCATCCCAGGGCCCTGAGACCATGACCTGAGCTAGAGGCAGATGCTTAATAACTGAGCCACTCAGGCACCAAATTCCTTGAATTAAACTGACCAGCTCTGGCTCTGTGGTGGGTCCTAGGTCCAGCCAGTCCAGAAAGAGTTACCTCAGAGAGGATTTAGAGCTTCTAACCTGCAGAGTAAACTTATGTACACACTCCGAGAGGAGGACAAATCCTTCTCTATCTGACAAGTTCTCCTGCCCTCTTTGAGGGGGCTCCACAGCTTTGAGACAAAGACTCAAGGAATGAAGAGTTCTGATAGGATTCTTTTGCTGTCACAATCAAAAACCCACCAGGTTCCCAATCACATTGCTCTTGTAAACTATATAACTAAAACATTGGCTCAACTCTCAATTATTGGTGAGATAGGGATGTTCTCATGAATAGAAGTCTAAATTAAACAGTAGGGAAATGCCTATAATGATTGAGAAAGGATACACATGTGCTGTGTTTAGAAGAGGGGGGATGAGAAGTCTGGAGTTGTCCAACAATGTTTCCTAGATGTAGTCTTGATATGAATTCTGAAGGATTCTTTGTGTTTTTTGTTTTTGTTTTGTTTTGTTTTGACAGAGAGAAACACAGCCAGAGAGGGAACACAAGCATTAAGAGTGAGAGAGGGAGAAGCAGGCCTCTCACCTAGCAGGAAGCCTGATGCAGGGCTCGATCCCCGGGATTCCGAGAACATGATCTGAGCCTAAGGCAGATGCTTAACTACTGAACCACCCAGGCATCCCTGAAGGATTCTTTGTATTGAGAAATAATGAGACTTGAAAACAATTCAGGAGGAGAACCTTGAGCAAGGGGAAAAAAAAAAAAAACAACCTAAGTTAACATATAATACACTCAGGATGTGCTTCAAGACGAATGGGCAGTTCTGTGAGGAGAAGGTTGGAGATAAGAAAAGGCAGGTCAAATGGGATCAGAATGTTGTGCTGCTTTTCTGTGGGTGATAGGAAGTCAATGATTGATGGCTTTTAAGCAGAGGAATGGCATGATCAGATTAGTGATTTAGAAAAAAATTATTCTGGTAACCATGTTAGGAAAACGGCGACATGGGAAAAGAGTGGAAATAGGAAATGAATACAGTTGTGGTGTTTTACCCACCTAAGTTCTGGAATGCATTCCTGGACCAAAACATCCTTGGGGTCAACCTGGTCAGGTCAAGGAACATGGTCAAAACATCCTGCTCATATTATACAACAGCTGTTTGGGAATCCAAATGATGAGTCAGTCGTTACTGGAAGGAGTCTCAACAGTGATGTTTAGGAAAATTATTTGTGCATAGTCTGTTTAAAGAGGGAAAAGGGCATAATACTTAGAACAATGGTGATTGCCTATGAAGTAGTCCAAAAAGATGGCTCTCAGGGCCTGGGTGAAAGTTCTAACTCCTGAGTGAACTACCTGGGTCAAATGATCATTTGCTGGCCAATCTGGTCTCCTGTTGACACAGAGATAAGGTGCAGTCGGTGGCATCAAAAATATATGTATTTCATTGGAACCCTCCAGTGGGTAGGCAGTAAACAGAGCCTGTGCTAGCCCCTTCCTTTCCGACTTCTCATACAGGGTTTTGGTTCCAGATATCTTTTGAATGAATAAACTGGGTCCAGTGAAGGGTATATTGCTATAGTCTATTAAAGAAAAGAAAATCCCAGTGCCAAGATCAAAAGAAAATTCTCCTGGGGAGTGAGCCAATGTCACTGTCTTTGCTTGGAGAAATGTGGCCAATAATTATATCCGAACTGTGAAATAGAATATCTTTCCCTCCTCCAGCTGGCAGAGGGATTTGGACCACATCTGTTAAATATTTATCAGTAGTGGATACTAGTTTATCTTAGTTTTACTTTCCTGCCCTGATCATCAGGATTTTTATCTCATTAAGCTAGAACATTGCTGGTGGGACCTGTTTCTCTTACAGAGGCCAGTGTGAGTTGTAGACAGGGGTTAAAGATGGAAAGTGACCTCTGAGCAGATGGAATGGTGGATATAGCGAGAACATCAGCCCTTAATTGCTATGTCAACATTTTAATTCTTTTCTTAGGCTACTGGGGTCTGAATTAGACATTTGTCATCTTAGTTAACTCCCAAAATTTTGAGGTGACTTCGACATGAAACTTTCCTTGAAATAATTTATGGTTGATAATGTAGGACTATGGTACTTATAACCCTTTAGAGTCATTCCTTTCGATGAGAGAAATTTGGTAGTGAGTCAAGCTCAGCGAGTTCAGCATCATGCCCGACTTTTTGATTTTTTTTTTCCTTCAAACTTTAAATATAGCTGGTATGGCTCTAAAATTGGTTATTTGAAACCACCATATTTATCTAACTAGTTAGTCTTTAAAATCTCCACCTACTTGATTTTTGGCAAGAACATAACATGCAAAAGGAACAACAATATTTTTCCAATCTGTCTGTCTACATGATTCAGCTCATTAACTTTCCTTTCTGCCAACTTTTTTCCCCCAACTGGAAGAATTTTCTACCATGGATATGTTGAGACATGCTGGCAAGGGAAAGACCACGGTAGGGGCGGTAAAAGAACTAAAATCCTCTTGCTTATCTGTTATTCTTCACCATTTATCCCTCCCAAGCCCTATGGATTCCCCTCTACAAAACTGGGACAATCACATCTGCCCTGGAGATTCCAGCAGGCTATTAGAAAGCAAAAGTAATAATGATAACAATGATGATGATACCAATAACCATAATAATTTTTGATGGGTGCTTACTCCATTATAGGCACTGTGGCATTCATCATGTGAAGCTCATAAGAAACCTATGAAGGAGGCGGTGAAGCTCCCAAGTAAAGTAGTGCGAGCTGTAGAACTTCGATGAATTTGACGATTGTAACATGTTGAACGTTTTTACAAACTCTACAGTCACAGAGCATTATTAATTATATCATTATAAACATAGACACCTTTATATTTATATCTATTAGGTGTTCAATATCTGTTTCATATGAAGGCAAATCATCCATCATGGGCTCTATGTCTATGTAACCCAGGTCTTTGACAGAATGAAGAAAACCACACACCCAGAAAGAGATTGGGGCCCAGGGAGGTCATGATCAAGTCTGGGTTCCCTCAAAGCAAACTGTAACACTGTGTTCAAAAAACTTTTGCTCTTCTGTGTCCTGAACTTGGACTTCCCGTGTCTGCTTCCCATCCCCCAGATACCCAATACTTTTGGGTATCAATGCCCTTTCCCTTTTTCAGAACTGACCCCCAATACTTTTACCTCCATCAATTTCTCCTCCAGCTCAGCAATCAGAATTAATCTCCCCATCCTATGAATTTTAATAAACTTTGTCTCTACTTCTTTCTCATGCTTATCACTTACGTCTTCCATTTGTCTTCTTGCTTTAATTAACATGTTACTACCATTAGACTGCAAGCTCCTCAAGGGTGAGGCTGTCTTCCCCATCTGTCCTTCGGCCACCTCTGTAGTCTTTTCTCCACCTCCATCTCTGGAACTCCTGTGAGGGCTATTGCATGCTATCTTTTTTTTTTTCACCCAGATTTGATATCTCTAGTAAGTTCCTAAGGTGGTGAAAGACCCTTTTTCTACAGGTCTTTTTTCCCTGTAGTATAATTGAGACACATAATAGCTATGTAAAATTTAAATTTATATATATATATATATATATATATATATATATATATCAACTTTTTTTTAAAGATTTTATTTATTTATCTGACAGAGAGAGATCACAAGGAGGCAGAGAGAGAGGAGGAAGCAGGCTCCCTGCTGAGCAGAGAGCCCGATGCGGGCCTCGATCCCAGGACCCTGAGATCATGACCTGAGCCGAAGGCAGAGGCTTAACCCACTGAGCCACCCAAGTGACCTTTTTTTTAAAAAAAAAAAAGAAAGAGTTTATGTATTTGACAGAGAGAAACACAGCCAGAGAGGGAACACAAGCAGGGGGAGTGAGAGGGGGAGAAGCAGGCTTCCCGGTGAGCAGGGAGCCCGATGCGGGGCTCGATCCCAGGTCTCCAGGATCATGACCTGAGCCGAAGGCAGTCGCTTAACCAACTGAGCCACCCAGGTGCCCCATATATCAACGTCTATAAAATATAGGTACCTAAATATATTTAAAAAATATATTTGAAGTGGGCACCACAATGACTTCATATACTCTGTGGAAGAAGTCGTATCATTGAGCTGACATAACCATTGCTTCTCATATTTGCTTTTTTTTCTTTTTATCATGAGAACAACTTAAGTTCTGCTCTCTAATCACTATGTTTACATTAGATCTTCAGACTTTATTCATCTTATA
>PITA01002334.1:0-108718 GCA_004023965.1 Spilogale gracilis
GATGGGCACCTTGGCTCTTTCCACAGTTTGGCGATTGTGGCCATTGCTGCGATGAACATTGGGGTGCATATGGCCCTTCTTTTCACTACTTCCGTATCTTTGGGGTAAATGCCCAGTAGTGCAATTGCAGGGTCATAGGGTAGCTCTATCTTTAATTTTTTAAGGAATCTCCACACTGTTTTCCAAAGCGGCTGTACCACAGGATAATATTCTTATTGGAGGTTCCCATTCAAATGCAGTCTAAGTGTATGAAATAAAGAGAAAAGAAGTGGTTGAAAAAGTAGGAATTGATATGAAAACATCAGAATTCTAGTCGGTAGTCTGTCACTGAGTAGCCATGCACGACATTGACCTACAATTACCAAATATCCCAAAAGTTGGGATGTGTACAAAAGTTTTATAGTGAACTATAAAGAAAAACATAGGTGCTTTTATAATTAATATTTTACACAAAGTAGTTTAGCTAGAACATTGCTTTTGTTCTACGCACATTCATTTATCTTGTTTGTTTGGGATATAAAATATTTATAAGAGTGAGACATTGAAATGCCGCTAGGCATTATGCTATTGTCTATACACCTTGAACAGAAAGAATGTGAAGAATCTTTATATTTATAATTGTCCCTGACAATGATCAAGTTTTGGGAGGAAAGGCAGGCAAAATCATTCAGATTATACCAACCCACAGGTTAAAGAAGAAATCATAAATTTTGAGAAAAATAAGAACTGACTGCATGATGATGAAAATAAAACATATCAAACTTAAAGACCTATCATAACATTTTTAAAGAACGTTATAGATGGAAATAATTATATGTTTAAACACAGTATGAAAAAAAGAAGGAAGGAAAAATATGATAAAGAAATGACCAGAAATGAATGCAAGAGAAAATAAAATACAATAGTTGCATCAATAATGTTATAATTTCTTCATAATAGTAAAAAAATGATAAAGCTGTATAAAATTTAAGACACAAAAAAGAGGAAAATTGTAACAAAATAGTAGGAATAAGAAAGAGGACATTGTTAAATAAGCAGCAGAGATTAAAAACATAAGAGAACATTATGATCAACCTTATACCAATAAGCTTATACAAAACTTAGACAAAAGAAAGCTTCCTAGAAAAAAAAAATTTCCAGATCAGACTCTTGAAAAATAGAGAGAATGAACAGTTTTATAACCATTAGAAGAAATTGGTGAATAGCTAAAAAATATTTTCACAAGAGAAAAACACCAGTCCTAGACAGTTTTTTTTTAAGCAAAGTCTAAAACCCTGGGAATGTTAGAATGTTTTCTGTTATTAGAATGAATAATTCTAATCATAGGTGAATTTTTCTAGAGAATAGAAGGTGAGGGAACATTTCCCAATTCATTTTCTTAGGACACCAAGACCAGACAAAGTCACTGTAAGGAAATATTAGAAGTTCATTTTATTCTTGAATATGTATGGGAAAAAATCTAAAGAGTATTAGCAAATCAAATTTAGTAAATGCAGAAAAGATAGTATATACTAAATAAATTCGGTTTATCCAAGAATTCATGGTTTAGTTCAATGCTTAAAAATCTCTTAATGCAATTTATAATATTAATACATCTAAGAAAAATAATTTAAGCATATGTACAAAATTTTTCTTACCAATTTACCATGCACTTCTGATAAAAATTATTTAAAAATTGGGAAGAGAGAGTCGCCTGGGTGGCTCAGTTGTTAAGTGTCTGCCTTCAGCTCAGGTCATGATCCTGGAGTCCCAGAATCAAGCCCCACATCGAGCTCCCTGCTCGGGGGTGAGGGGGGGAGCCTGCTTCTCCCTCTCTCACTCCCCCTGCTTGTGTTCCCTCTCTGGCTGTGTTCTCTCTGTTAAATAAATAAATGAAATCTTTAAAATAAATAAATTAATAATAAAAAATTAAAAAATTGGGAAGAGAAGTGAACTTCCTCAGTATGTTAGAGAATTTTACTAAGTAGGGAAAGGTTAAATAATTCCCCGAGCTCTCAGAAAAAGAAAAATATCCCCTACCATCATATTTCTATTCAATATTAGACTAAAGACCTTAGCCAGAGAAATAAGATAAGAAAAAATATGTATGGACTAGAAAGTAAATCTATAATTAATTTGTCATTCTATGCTGATGATGTGATTTTCTATTAAGATCATGCAAACACAAATCAATTGCATTATTATGACACTTAGCAACACTGATGGATCTAAAATTATATCAGTTTCAAATGCATTTCCATACTACAATAATAAACTATGGGACAAGAGGAAGGTAAACTACCTAGGAATAAATGTGATAAGTAAATAAGCAAATAAATAAATAAATTTGTGATGAAATAAATTGCTGAAGTTTTGTAAAATATAGAATAAAAGTTAACTCTATGGTGAGATAGCTCATTCTAACATATCGGAATATTATATTATAAAGATGGTATTTGTGCAGAAACATGCGAATAGATGACAAGCAGAACAGAGAACAACAAAAAACAGAGGTGTGTCATTAAAAAAATTCAATAAATGACACCAGGAAAATTGTTTAACTGTATGAAAAAAACAAAAGGAGATTCTTACCTCACACTATACACAAAAATGAGTCTCGTATGACTTAAAGTTTATATATGAAAGTCAAACAAAAAAAATTAAAACTGCATAGCATAATTCTTGGCAACCTTTGGGAGAGGGGAAATTTAAAAAAATATCAATATATCCCTCCAAATAATGGGAAGTGGGGTAAATCGGGTAGGGAGATGAAACATGAGAGACGTTGGACTCAGAAACAAACTGAGGGTCTTGGAGGAGAAGGGGCAGGGAGATGGGTGAGCCTGGTGGTGGGTATTTAGGGCACGTATTGCATGGAGCACTGGGTGTGGGGCATAAACAATGACTCTTGGAACACTGAAAATATAAAAATTACAAAAAGAAATGTATGATTGATTATATTAAAGTAGAAAGAGAAAAAGCAAAAACTTCTGTTCCTAGAAAGAAACTACAGATAAAATCAAGTGTGAGCCACAGACCACGAGAAAATATTTGCAATACAGTTAACAAAATAGAGAATGGGCTATTTAGAATCAATAATTAAAAGACAAAAAAGTGTTCAAAAATATTAAAAGAGATTTTACAGAGGAGAAAGAGGAATGGCAAGTCACCAATGGGAAGAATTTCCAAATTCATTAATCAGGCAAAATCCGCACTGCACACCCTTTCATGCCCGTGTGTTTGGCCACAGAATGCCCATCACTGTTTAGGTCACCACGCAAAACAGCTCAGAATTCAGAGACTGGTTCAGAGGTATCCAGAGCAGTGCCGGTCGAGGTAGGAAACTGGAAACAACCCAAATGTCCGTGGAGGGAGATAGACAACAGTTAGCAAAGGGGGAGAGAAAAGCCATGTGGCTGCAAATCACCATATATGGCAGGAAAGATAAATGAATTACAGGTGCACATATCAACATGGAGAGAAATGCATAGTAAAGAAAAAAAAGCATGTTGTAAAAAACAAATACCAAATGATTCCGTTTTGTAAGTTTCAAAAATTAAATACATTGTCTAAGAATCCTGCTTATGTGGTAAAATATGTCAAATAAAAGGGGACTGTAAGCTCACTGTGGAGAAGAATGGCCAACTGCACAATGGAAGAAAGGGTAGAGGATGGGACTGCAGGGTGCATGGGTTTCACACGTACTGACACTGTTCTCATTTCAGTCTGGAGAGACCTGGAATGGGTTTCACTTTGACAGTGTTCTCCCCTCCATCTGCCTATCTATATAGCCATTCAGCCATATATCCACTTATAATCTATTATTTTATACACAGGCATACACCTTTTGTCATCAAAACAAATGAAGGAAAGAAAGGAAAAGGAGGAAATGGGAGAGGGAGGGAGAGCAGAAGGAAGGAAAGAAACTCCCTGCTCTTCCAAATCTGGTGCATGCTTGTGTGGCAAGGAAAATGGGACTACATTTAACAGTTGACTAGACCACAGGGTATCTGAGTGAGAGAACTGAGAGAAGGAGCCCTTGGACTTTGTTCTGCTGCATTTGGAAGTGACCTGCCACTTCAACTGCATGAGTCCACTTACAAAAAGTATCTACAATAGTCAAACTCATGGGAACAGCAAATAGAATGGTGGTTGCAGAGATTGAGGAGAGGGGGTGGGGTTGCTAATCATCATAAATAGGATTTCAGTGATGCAAGGTGAGTACATTCTAGGGATCTGGTGCCCAACATTGTGCCCATAGATAATAATACTGTATTATCTGCAGAAAATCTGTAAGAGGGCAGATCTCATGTTAGGTGTTCTTATTGCAATTAATGACAAGAAGACAAAAGAGTTGAAGGACAGAGCAAGGCACTGAAGGAGGAGCCAGGAAAGTGACAGGACAGGGTCTACACAAATTACCAGATTTAGTCTAACTTTAGAGAACTTGGAGTGAATCCCAAAGGAGGTGGATCTAGAGGACACTGCCAGCCCCTGCCCCTGGGGCTGCTGGATGAAGCTCCTGGGCTGATGGAGCTCCCATTGATAAGAGGCAGTAGAACCTCAAACAGCAGCTGTTAAAGGCCAATGTCTATTGGTGATGAAAAAGGCAGTAATGGGGTGCCTGAGGGCTCTGCTGAAGAGGGGACAGCAGATTATGAGATGGTTGGAGAGGTCCTGTTCTTAGGGGACTCTGCTCCATTCCCCCACCCCAGCTGGGGTCTGCTCTATCTGGATGCCCTGCAATCTGCCCCCCACAGAAGTGCCCAATTGCACCCCCTAACTCACAAATATGAACGCATGTCTCTGCTGCTTCGATCTTTTCAGTGTCACTCATAGCCTTCTGAGTAAAATCCTGAACGTGGCCAACAAGGTTGGCCCTGCATGTCTCATCTCTTCCCCACCCACCTCATGTCCTTTATTATCCAGAGAAATAGAGCTAGTGAACTTTCCAAGAACATCCTCACCCACACCTCCAGCCCACTGCACTTGCCACCTGCTCGTACTGTGCCCCCTGATGGAAGCTCATTCCCCCTTCAAGGTTCAGCCAAGCAGCACCTCCCCAGGGCAGCCTTCCCTGGTTCTCTTGACTGACTGGGCTTCCTTGCTCTCTGTTCCCATTGTGTTGTAGGCAAAGCTCTAGCGTGCTAGCGATGACATGGCACTGTCTCTACAGCCACTAGGGTAGGGACCTGGTGCCCTACAACGGGTTAACAGCAAACTAATGCATAAATATTTCCAAGGAGTCACCTTAAGACGGAATTATTTTCCCCTTTCTCCTCCCATTCCCTAAGGAGTCCAACTCTGCACAGTGGGGAGAATATGGAGATTCCTCATAAAAGTTGGAGGGTAAAAAGTCCTAATCATGACCTGAACCATTCAGAAATCCAGTATTAGTTATCCAGCTCTTGGACTTCTTCCTGGCAGGGTGGTCAAAGACAAAGTGGTGCACAACTACAAGAAGCTTACACTTGAGGCCCTTATACTTCTCAGACTCACCTTTGAGAGCCGCTAGCCTATAAGAGCCTCTGAACTCTTTGCCTTAAACCCAGTGGCTACAATAAGCTACCACAGGCTGGGTTTATTTGATGGTGTAAACAGCCCCGTTGATTAATGAATGAAGCAGAGCAGCCAATTACAGGTGAAAACAATGCGTTTCTTATGGGTTCCAAGGAAAAATAGATCAATATATTTTCATATAGATAAGGGACTTGAACTAGAAGAAGGGTGTGATTAATGTATTCCACTGTGTTCCACATGAGAGCAGCTTGTGGCCAACTCAGAGAGAAGTTAATTAGATGAAGCAGGAGGAAGTGCAATGTTAGTCTACAAACAGTAAGAAGACTAATAGGAAATGAGTGGATGATCCAAAAGTCAGGATGAAAATCATGTAAATATGTCAGCAGCAGTCACAAAACGCCTTGGCACCTGGGGAGTTCTTTCCCCTGGGAATGATCCACGTTCTAATGAGATTCTCACCTTCCAGAGAGTTTCTAAAATAAATCTATCTTATTGTTGGTTTTACAAAAGCACTATTTTGATGACTCATTCATTCATTCATTAGACATCTTTAGATAGCACTCTAGTCTGGTGATCACTCTGAGTACTGAGTAAGGAAACTTTCATCTGCCTTGACAAGTTACTGTGCATGGAGGACCCAAGGAGTGAGCAGTCAGCATTCACACATTGTGGTGAGTGCTATTGGAGAGTATATGGTAAATGGTAGCATCTTGGAATCACAGCCCTGGGGCCACATAGAGCTCATCTCAGGAGGCAGAATCACAAAGGGACAAGCCCTAGACAGGAAGCCAGACCCCATGCCAGCTCTGCCAGTGACCAGCTAATCCATGGGAGCAAACCATTCCTTACTCTGGGAAGTCACCAGTGCACTGGTATTGAACAGAATACTTGAAGGTACTTTCTGGATCTATGAAGCCAGGTCTAGACCAAAGATGGTCACAATTTATTGTTTCTTTGAGGCCGGAAAGAACCTCAAAGTATTTCCCCATCCACCTTCCCACAGAAATGCAGAGGATCCAGCTCATGAGACTCTGGATTTATTCAGAATTTCTCAGTCTGCTCTGGGCCCACACCACCCCCAAGCACCACCAGTCATTAGGTTTTCACCACTGAATGGTTTTGCTCATTTCTTCTCTGGTCAAAATGTTCTTTCCCTCACTGTACCTTCTTCTGCAAAAGTCTCTAGTCCCTCTTTAATGCTTATTTTGCCTAGAAAATGGCATCGTAATTCAGTTTCACACTTCTGTACTAGCTTGTATGATTTTTGAAGGCAAAATCCCTGGATTGTAATCATATGGTACAATGTCTGGCATCTAACATGTGTGTATGCGTGTTGTAGATTTAAGAATATGCGAAATGACCATACTATGTAACACAAATAAATCACGTTTTCTTTCATGACATCCGTAATTAAATTGGAAAATGAATCGAGGAGGATGGTTTGGGAACCTTGCCATCGTAGTGGGAAGGCATCTGAAGGTGAAGGTGTGATGTAGAGGTGGGGGTCTGTGGGAGCCACCAGGTCCCCCAGAATCCCATGGGCTTTCACTCTGCAGGTTCAGAAACTCTGTCTCCTGAGAACCTCGGTGTTGATCATTCTCATGGATGCTGATCCAGACGAGCAAAGCCCCCAAGAGACAGGTGTCTAGAGCCAGAATAATCTATTGATTTGCAAGAACTGCATGTGTTAGGAAGAGATGACACATTTATTGGGGCCTGACTCTTCCAGGCTTCTCCTGCAGGCAAGCCCCATACTCAAGGACCTGCTGCTGAGCACGCAATCCTAGGAGGATACAGCTGGAAGAATAAAAGGTCTTCGGGCTCCCAGATTGCACAGTCAAGTCCTCCTGCCTCAGCAGAGCTGAGCTGCATGGGTCCTTGGGAACTAGTTTTATGAAGAGGTTTTGTTGCTGTTCAGTGATCTTGGAGCCCTTGGTCCCTCTGAAGTGGCTCAGCCTGTGATATGGGACCGTTTCTAGAAAGGATTTTCCTAAGCGTCAGTCTCACTCTTGTCTTCTTCCCTGCCCTGGGGGTTCCCCTGGAGGCCTTCAGGGAGAGAAGGATTCCCTGACCTCCCTGACCTGAGCGGTTGAGGGCAAGGAAGTCTCCCCCTGACATCCCACCTCCCTGCAGGGCCCTAGGGCTCTCACTTCCTGCTGTGGGCAGAGACACCCACAGGAACCGAGGTGCCATTCTTTCATTTCTGTTCTCAACTGGTCCTGAATCCCGATGGAGAAACTTCTGCATTCTTAATGGGAATCCCTTGGAGATTCAACACTGACCTAAACTCCGTTCATCTATGCACTATTCTAAGCACTTCATTTGTTGAGTAGAAATGCATTCTCTTAGGTTGACTTCTGGAGAAAACACCCCAGTGTGTCCCCCGATCCGCCTATACCTGGCCTGAGTGGGGTCACAGGGTGTGGGGAGCACGGCAGGGCCTGGCCAAGCCTGGGGCCCCTGCAGCTCTGGAGGGGCAGCTACTCATACCTCCCAGTCCACAGACAGAGCTACCGAGCCCTGAACAACAGTCACGGGGGTGGGAGGGTGCCTGGGGGGTAACACTGGTCTCTCAGTGCTATTATCAGCTCTGGACTTGTCAGCTAAGTGGCCCTGAATGAGTCATCAGCCCTTTATCACATAGCTTCCTAGTCCGTGATAGAGGGAAATCTGGGAAATAATCTTTGGTCTTCGGTAAGTATCAAATTCACATCAAGCTTTTACCACCGGGCTTGGCATGCAGCAAGTGTGTTAACACATTTTATTATTATCATCATGTCACCAACTCGACAAGGACCAGCACTGGACTTCACCACCTTCATGCACCTGCCGCTGAGCCATGCCGTGTGCTGGATCCTGGACTCAGATGAATGGGCATACTGCAGGCCATGGGGCCTGACTTTCTCAGTGACGATCAAAGGCTCAGGTGACCAGCCCAGAATGCAGCGGAATTAACATCCCACGCAGGGGATTTCAACTAGTGGGGCCCATGAGCCACAGGGAGCCAGTAGACCCGGCTTTCTCCACTCCTGCATGTTGAACTTATGCTATGTATTGTGCTCCATCCTGTGCAGAGGTGTCCCATGGTCCTGGAAGACTACCATGGCTCTGAGCAAAGTGGTGGCCAGCTCAATGATGTCTGACCTCTATGTATCCTCTCTCTTCTCTTGGGCCCTTTCTTTCCTGCTCTGAGATTGTGCGTAGCTGTTGTCTGCTTTCCAGAGAGTCTGGCCTAAGCAGGTCTTGTTTCCCTTTGCATGTCCAGTGCCTGCTGAGAACAATACTTTATCCTCAGTACCATTAAATGGGTACTGACTTAAACCCTGAAACCACAATTGTCTGAAGGCCTAAAGAATGAACAAGGAGGCTTGCAGTCATCCCTGTGTTCCCTGTGTTTCCACTGGTAACACTCTGCATTCTTTAGAGCCTTCATCTTTCTGCTTCTGACATACTGAAGGAAAGAAAGGAAGAAAGGAGAGGGAGGGAGAAAGGGAGGGAGGCATGGAGGGAGAGTCAGAAGCTCTAAGAGAAGCTGCGTCTCAACTCCAATCTGTTCCAAGTGCCTTGTTTGCTAAGTTCCATCTTGGGCCAAAGCACTGCTAGTCTAGCAAAAGGGAGAGCAAAACCAGAATCACTTGTGAGAGCAGGGAGTGCCAGGAAGATCTCTGATACAATGGATGGTGGATTATTTTTAATCTGGACAAATGTCAAAAGCATTAGCAGCTCAGTGCCAAGCCCCCAACCTCCTGTGAAACTTTAATTAGTTGTAAGCCTGGAAGCCCTTCCCAGGGATCTGTGCCTTCACCAGGAACAAGCCACGCTCAGGGGTGGGCAGCTCTCTGGAGTAGAAGCCACCCCACTGGGAGGCCGCCAGCCAAGGCTCCGGATGCTTCCCACCCTTCAGTGCAATCCCGGGCATCCCTTTCTTCCAAGACCCCACTTTCCTCTGTGTCCAGTGAAGGCCTGTGTTTGAACCTCTAGCAGAGTATGGCTCGTGTCAGGCGTGTCAAGGGCGGCCTGCTGTGAGCGTTTCTGTATCTTCTCTAGAGAACTGGAGTAGAGGGCATGGAGGGGAGACCACCAGTTGTTCCCAAAGACTGCTGGAGACTTGGTGAGAACATCCAATAAGATTTGTTGCTTAGGATGCCTTTCTTGAAAGCTCATTACATGTTTTTACCCCCAGTAGAGAGAATGAGCCACTGGTAAGGAGGTGGTTTGGGTTTTCTCTCATCAGGGAGCCAAGACTGCCACTGTTGGCCTCCACCGCTTCCTTGAGTGGTCAACCCTGGTCAGCGAGATGACCCTGCACAGAGCAGACACACTTCTCATCCCCAATTGCTCTTTTATTCTTGCAAATCCATTTCCCTATCTCCTCAGCTGAAATAATCACTCTAGAATTGTCTCCTGGTATTCTGTCCTCCTGGAAGGTCCTTCCACTTGGACCAAGAGATTTGTCCAAAGTCACGGGTGCTGTCATTGGGGATGGTCATGACTTTTGGACAAAGACTTTCCAGCAGGACCCCCTGCCTACCCTCCAGCCTCCCACTCTCCACACACTCATGGTTTGCCCACAGCCAAGCCCACACTCCCTGCACCTGGTTGAGAATCACAGAACTCAAGCCCTTCCCATAGAGGCTGCTGACCTTGTACAATTTGTGAGTCCCAGGCATGACTGATGACTTAGAATATCAACTTCTCTTCGAAAAGTCTTGTTACTTCACGGACAGGGGGCTTGCCTGGGCCTCACTCTTTTTGTCCGACATCCAACAGAGAAGCACAGAAGGCTGACTGTGCTCCAGGACCTTCGTAGATGGCACGGAGCCAGAGGCTTGATCCCTATCTTCACGGTGCTCACAGCCTGGGGACACTTCTACTTGCTGTGTGGATACTCTACAGGAACTCATTTAACCTAGGAAGCAATTTGCTCGAGGAACTGGTTTCTCACATAAGAACATGCCACTCGGGGCACCTGGGTGGCTCAGTTGGTTAAGCCACTGCCTTCGGCTCAGGTCATGATCCCGGAGACCCACGATCAAGCCCCACATCCAGCTCCCTGCTCGGCGGGAAGCCTGCTTCTTCTCCCTCTCTCACTGCTCCTGCTTGCATTCCCTCTCTGGCTGTGTTTCTCTCTGTCAAATAAATAAAATCTAAAAAAAAAAAAAAAAGAAAAAGAACACGCCACTAAATTAAGGTCTAAGTATTGAGATCTGCAATAATGTTGTTCTACTCCAGAAGGATATTCTGAGTATCTTTGTAGAGAAGTTGTGCGTGAGTGTGTGCCAGGATGCATGCCTATCTGTATTATAGGCTGGAGGGCAGTCAAATCAAGTCCAAGACTTCTGTTTCACCTGTGCCTTCATTCGGCTATCAAAACAACCTTGTACTTGGAACCTCGTGTTCAGGTTGGGGAGACAGAGGCACGGACATGAGAAGTGATCAAACAAGGTCACCTGGTCCACTGTTCGGTTTGGGAGACAGAGGCACGAGTATGAGAAGAGATCGAACAAGGTCACCTGGTCCACCTGCTCAGGTTGGGGAGACAGAGGCGCGAGTATGAGAAGAGATCGAACAAGGTCACCTGGCCCACCTGCCAGGTGACCTTATTCGATAGCTATACCTCAACCTACTGACATCCAGATGGATACCTGTTGTCTGGGTGCACCCTGCCCCTTCTGCTGTCAATTCACCTTAGATTTAGTAGACATATTATTATTATTTTGCTGTTGTTTAGGGTAAAACATATTTAGAGATTATTGGATTATTTTAAATAATTATATAAAAATAGAAAAAATAAAAGAATTATATAAGTTCTCAAAGGAAAAAACACATGGAAGGGAAGTATGTTTGTGATGGATTCCCCAAGCAGGGGTGAGTAGCCTGTTCAGTTCCTGGCCTTGTGCACCCCTTCCTTCACAGGGCCAAGGCCAGCGGGCTGTCATCCCATCTGGGGTGATCTCATTTCCTTGCAGAGCTGAATGGGAAAGGGGCTCTCTTCCTTGCTGAGAACTGGTTGGCCTCCATGCCTGTGAATGTGACTTGTCTTTCTCTGAACGAGAAGGGGAGTGGGACAGGCCCCTCAGGAAACACAGCTGAGGGGCATAACACGTGCCCTCAGTGTGTGCCTGTCACACCCATGCATCTGTATATGCACACCTCAGTCTTGGATCTCTGGAGGAGGAAGGGGGCTTGCTGGGGCTCATGAGAAACTGAGGCAAGAAGATGCATGTGATTTGCAAGGCCACCATGAGATTCCCAGGCCTACACAGCCTCTGCCGTGGTACCCTCCCTGCCTCTCAAATGCACCTGCTCTGAACTCTAGATGAAGCAGCTGAGTTTCACAGGGAGGCAGCTGAGTTTCCCAGGGAGGCTCTGTCTTTACAAAAGGATATTTTGAAAATACTTGCTACTGCTTTGCCTGTACTCTCTCCCAATGAGCCTGGCTTCCTCTGCTTTGTGTGCCCTGGCTTTTGGCCAGCACTACGTACAGTCCTGCCAGGCGGCCATCCCAGCACCTGCTCCAAAGGTGGAGACTGAGCAAGGAACCAGACAGCCCTCTCCTGGTCCAGCTGTCTGGTCACAGGAGCTCAAAGCACTCATACCTGGAGGGAGCGAAACCCAAGCCACACCCCTGACAGCCTGTCATCTGAGCCGCTTGGAAAATCAGTCAAGAACTCTGTCCCTGGTAGGGGTGCCTGGGTGGCTCAGTTGGTTGGGCAACTGCCTTCGGATCAGGTCATGATCCCGGAGTCCCAGGATCGAGCCCCGCATGGGTCTCCCTGCTCGGCGGGAAGCCTGCTTTTCCCTCTCTCACTCCCCCTGCTTGTGTTCCCTCTCTAGCTGTGTTTCTCTCTGTCAAATACATAAATAAAATCTTAAAAGAAAAAAAAAAAAAAAAAGAACTCTGTCCCTGGTTAGAGCCAGAGCTGGCTGGGCCCATGGAGGCTCCACATTGGCTCCGCATTAGCTCCGGTCTCCCTGCTGAGTCGGCCCCTCCACTCTGTGCAGCTGGAGTCCCAGAAAGGAGTAATGATTAAAGAAAACTTTTTAAGTGTTCAAACTGAATAAAAATGTTGTTGTTCCTGGCTCTTTTTCTCCTCCTCCTCCTCCTCCTCCTCCTCCTCCTTCTTCATCTTCTTCTTCTTTTTCCATCTGTCCAGTTTGTGAGGCCAAATCTATGATGCCCTGTTTACTCCTGTCACTTGAGTGTTGCTTCTCTACACTGGTAGTTCTCCACAGGGAAGGTATTTGACGGTTATTTCTGTCCCCTCTGCACACCCAAGCCCTGAGAAGCTCTTGGTTGCATCTCAGCTCCCAGTGTACCTCTGCATCTCCCTGCTTTCCACATGCTCTGGGGATGTGTCTGCCTCTACCCTTCCTTGCCAGGCTATGTGCACATGTGCCTGCTTTCCTCGTCCTCACCGCTGAGCCCCCGCCCATCTGAAGGGCGAGGAGGCCATCTCATCCAGGTGCTGCTGACATTTAAAGAACATGTTGAAAGTAGCAAAAGGACAACAGGGGATGAATATGAGCCAACAAAATCAAATGACCCCAATTCTAAAGGAGGAAATCTTCAAGTTATGCAGACCCCACAAGCAGGTACAGTCCTCCTGTCCTTGCAAGAGAAGCAATGAGTGTTGTGGGTCAGTGGGTGTCCCCCAGAAACGGGAGCTGCAGTCCCAGGACCCCCAGCCCTCATACTGTGATCTGAGGTGGAAAGAGGGCCATTATTACAGATGCGATGAAATTAAACCAAGGTCATACTGGAGGAGGTGAGCACCTACCCAATATAACAGGAGTCCTTCTAAGAAGAGAAAAATGTGACAGAGTCACACATGGAGGGGAGACACTGTGAAGTCTCAGGGAGCAGGGGACATGTGCTGATGGAAGCTGAGGCCTGGGGGATGCCTCCACAAGTGCAGAAGAGCCTGGGGCTCCAAGGAGATGGAAGAGACTAGGGTGCCCTCTTTAGAGGCCTCAGAGAGAAAAGCAGGACCCTGCAAGCCTGGCCTTCTGCACTGTGACAGAGGGAACGTCTGGATATTTAAGCCACCCAGTGTGTGCTATCTTGTTACAGCAGCCAGAGGAAACTCATACAATGTGAGCATGACCAAAACGAAACATCCCCTCTGCAAAGAGCTATCTAATGTATCTTCTTTGATAAAAGTGTATTCACCCAACAGATACTTGTTCAACATACATTCTTCCAGAATTGCTCTTTCAACATGATTGCTTTCTTATTAGATGCCAGTCAAGGCCAGAACACAACAATAAATTAGGCATCTATGTTAATTCTTAAGAATCACAGCCTGGATGTGGAGTGAAGGCCTCCATAGCAATGAGTCTATGTGGTAGACCATATCGAGCACTCCAGGAGAGGTGCAGCAAGAGTGCAGCAGGGCTGCTTGCTGAGAAGTCTGTGCGGGCTCAGGGAAGAGGTGACACTGAGTCTGTGGAGAGTGGAGAAGGAAGCTGAGAACACCTGTGCAGAGACAGGTGCCCAAAGACTAGCCAGGATGAGGGATGGCTTTATAGATGAGGTGATGGTTGAGCCATCACTTGAGAAGGCGTGGCCACCTTCCATTCATAAGGTGGAAGATGGTAGTGGTGTTGTTGGTTGCCATTCATTTCAGATAGAATGACGATTATCTGCAGAGGCAAAGAAGTGTGAGAAAGCATGTAGCCCTCAAGAAGAGTCAGCAGAGAGGGCAGATCATGAGTCTGCAGATGTGACGTAAAGTGTCTGGACCGTTGTGTAGCTGATGGCTGGCCTCTGCCAACATGGCAGATACTTTGGCAACTCTAGCCCACTCGGACATTTCTCTGATTTTCATGATGTCCTGACTTCTTTTCTAAATTTAAAATAGTTTTTTATCTGTGTTTTACTCTGTATCCAAAGCCCTTAGTTAAATAATTTTATTTTGTGCCTCCTTTATGAGTACTTGACTTCTGGAAAGTAATGACTGTCTTCCTCTGGGCCATTGAATTTACCCTACTACTGCCATAGATACACATCTGAAATGATTATTCCTGACTCAGGGTGGGAAGAGCCCTAAAAGGCAGTTGAATCATACCTCTAGCTCATCAAGAGTAATACCACCCCCACCCCAGGCTCCCTACCACATCTCTTTCTCATTTTCCCCTCTCCCCACTACCTTTAGCATTTGTGGTAGCTGGTTATCCAGACCCTGTGATTCAGTGATAAAACAATCACCATCTGAAGTGATTCATTTTATTGTTGGTTTTCTAAAGTGAGAGAACAGGCTTGGGAAACCCCAGCCTTCCAAAGTCTTCATGAAAGTGGCCCAACACCATCACTCAAAAGTCATTTCAGTAAAGGAAGAAGGTTGTTGTGCTGGATGGCGGTGTGGAGTGACCCTCAGTGGATGCCAGGGGAGGAAAGTAGACAAGAAGTCCATCTCTTGTTCTCTTCCTTTTTCCTCTGTAACCATGGCAGTTGCCATGGAAACACACCCTTGTGATAGTTCCTTTTGACTCACAGCTGTTGAAATCGCTAACATAGCACTGAAGGGTGGATTTTTTTAAAGTATATATGTATATGTACGAGCGTGTATTTAACAAAAAAGAATCTCTCCTGTTTTAACCATTCTGCTGAAGGCAGAAGCAGCTCCTTCGTCAAGGAGACATATCTGTGCTTCAATAGACCCTCTAGTTAGTAAGGAGTAGAAGCAGAAAAGAAAGAAATGGGAGAAAAAAGTCATTTGCTGGCTACCTGCTTGGTGCCAGAGGACTATGTCAGATGCTTAAAGGTCAGTTAACCTCCCAGTTTAATGTACAATCATATTCTGCATTTTATAGATGAGGAGACCAAGGTTCAAAGAAATGAAGAGGTCAGTGTGTAAGGATTTATTTAGAAGTCGGGGCCGCCATCTTGTTTACTCAGAAACACAGCTCTGGGAGAAATGGGGAAAGGGCCCCTGGAAAACAAAGGCGAGCCAGGTTGGGGGAGATGCCCAATCAGGTAACCCCTTTAGTCTTGTCCTGGGAGGTATGGAGAAGCAAATTAAGAATGGGCAGCCAGTTCCCGGTACTTAGGAGCAGGTGGGAACACCCCATCAGTTAATCCCCTTAACCTCCTGGACCCTGACCAATGGAGATCCCCCGTAAACCACTCTGTGGGGATTAAATATATTCATCATCACAGCAGAGTGAAAGAATTAACTCAGGCAAGCTAAGTGAGTCATATCAGCTCCGGGTGAGTTTTTCCCCTATAAAAGGTAGCTTGTAAGAATAGGCGGGACCATTTTCTCTCTTTTGTGAAGCGACCCTGGTCCAGGCCAATATAATTGTCAATGCTTGGCATGAAATAAAGCTCTGCTTCCCTTTCGCTTTTGTATCATCCTTGTTCCTTTGACCACAGACCCTAATAAGTATAGAATTTTCTGGTAAATAACTGGCTGACCTTACACTCTGTCTGTCATGGAATGGCAACACTATTCATATATTCGATATTGCCACTACTTAATACTCTCCGGGGCTGTGTCAAATCCTCCTTGAATTCTCTCAAATATGGGCTCCTGCAATGCTCCCTGTAGAGTAAAGAATTTGGCCTTGCCTAAAGATTAGATTTGCCTTTGGCTTTTGGGAAGTAATCTTTGTTTATTTGATAGGATTGTCATTGTTTTTTAGGACAAGGCCTAGCCTGAGGATGGGCCAGCTCTACCAGATAGTTTTATGGTGGGAGGGCCTGAGAAAGAGGAACATGTGATTAGGGTAGGGTTTCGCATCACAAAGTTTCTGTAGACCTGGAAGGCAAGATCAGCCTTGTGCGCAATCATGCCTTGTTCATGAAACTCCAACAAGTCGGAACTGCGGGGCCATTCCTCTAGTTGATGGTACTACTTCCAGTACTACTGCATAACATCACCCATCCACACCCAGAGTAACCTGTCCTGACTCTACGGGAAGCTCTGCTTTTGAAACCTTCTCAGATTCTGCCTTAGGCATCTCTTTCTTTGGTTGATTTTAATCTGTATCCTTTTCCTCCAAACAACTGTAACTGTGGGGCGCCTGGGTGGCTCAGTTGGTTAAGCGACTGCCTTTGGCTCAGGTCATGATCCCGGAGACCCGGGATCGAGCCCCACATCAGGCTCCCTGCTCGGCGGGAAGCCTGCTTCTCCCTCTCTGGCTGTGTTTCTCTCCGTCAAATAAATAAAATCTTTAAAAAAAAAAATGTAACTGAGTATAACAGTGATCAGTGAGTTCTGTGAGTCCACCTAATAAATTACCAAAACTGGGGCAGTTTGGGGAACCTCCCAACCTTGAATTTGGTGTCAGAAGTGAGGGAGCTCTTGGAAGCTGTCCTCTAACTTTCTGTGGGCCCAGACTCTCATATTTCTATAACTACCATCATTCCCCCCCCTTTTTTATAGCAATTTAAAAAAGATTTAATTCAATTTAATTAACATATAGTGTATTATTAGTTTCAGAGGTAGAATGTAGTGACTCATCAGTTGTCTATCACACCCACTGCTCATTCCATCAAGTGCCTCCTTAATGCCCATCCCCCAGTTACCCCGCCCCTTCCCCTCCAGCAACGCTGTTTGTTTTCTATAGTTAAGAGTCTCCTTGTTTGTCTTGCTCTCTGTTTTATCTTATTTTTCCTTCCATTCCCCTATGTTCATCCTCCTTTTTAAAAATACTGGTATTTGATGTGGTTTCTCAATCAAGAAAGCAAACGGTGCAGGGAATTTCATACCAGGCACTGAAGATATAATGACACAGGAAAAATGATAGGTCAGAGGGGAGATTTGCAGGGCACCAAACAGGCAGATGAGAAATCCCTCAATCGTGTCTTGCCATACAGTGTGTGTAAGTGGAAAACTGGTTTCATAGATCACCTTAGCTTCCTTAGGATCTGTGGCCAGATGATTCTCTCACATGTTAGGACCAAGATTGCAAACCACGAGGGATGACGAAAAGTTATCTTTGATCAAACATCTGGTCTCTATCCATGCTAAAAATGGCCATCAGAATATCACCAGTTGTGAATTTGAAATCCCTTTTATTTGTTGGTCATTCATTAAAGATGTTCCAGGGATAAAATGATGAGAGTACTATTCTTTGCCTTCACAGAGTTCGTCACCTAGTTGGAGAGACACAGAGGTACATTGAGGACACCTGATAGACTCTAAGGAGCCTGAGGGAAGGGTGGGAGGCTTCCTGAAGGGGAGGACCTTTGCCCAGTGTCTTAAAGACCACGTGAACTTGTCAAACTAACACAGAGAAAAGTATCCTCGGATGTCAAAGCCAATGTGCAAATTCAGGGTGACTGTTCAGAAACTGCATGCATCCCTGTGGGACTGGCACATGGGTAGAGATGGAGGGATGCAAAATGGGAGGTCCCTCTTTGGGTATCCGGCATCTGCGGTGCCCAGCCTCAGAAGAAAAACTCTGTGGACACAGGGTGACCGCTTGCAGCACACAGAGCTGAGATATGGTTGCTCCCCAAATGTCCCTCCTGGAGAAATTTTCCAACCGAGAACTAACTGCCTGTAGGTCACACAGGTTTACCCTGTTTTCACTCATGGTAAAATTTCCTGGTAAGATCTCCATTTGTTAGTTTCAAATAATGAAACATAGTACTCTCCAAATGACCTGTTACTATCTGTCTTCCATTTACTGGCCCAAGAAACACTGACCAAAATGACCAACCAGTATGAGTATTTCACTTCAGGACTTTAATGGACATAGGGGGAGAGAACTGCAGGCTTGCGGGATGTCTTTAAACTGCTCCAACTTTATAGTCTGATGTAATAATCTTTGCAACTTCTAGATCTATATTTTTGCATTTAAGGAAAATATAGTACTTCGGACCTAAAGATATATAAGAAGTAGAAGGTTTGACGATGGGTCATAGAAAACAGTGGCGCAGGGCTTAGAGATCAGATTAGGAGAATGAACGGTTTCATACTTCCTCCTTTTCAACCAGGTGTCAGTTTATTTCAGTAAATAGGGAGGAAGACAGCCCTATCCTTGGTTTTCTAATCAATAATACAATGACAGAAATAAGAGCTTACTAAATACAAAGCATTCTATTGCTGTGAGGCGGGCAGGGGAGAGAGGTTTACTGGATTCTAGAAGGGAAGAAGCATGCACATGGATAGGTGTAATTAAAGATACACCCAGTGGCGCCTGGGTGGCTCAGTTGGTTAAGCGACTGCCTTAGGCTCAGGTCATGATCCCGGAGACCCGGGATCGAGCCCCACACCAGGCTCCCTGCTCGTCAGGAAGCCTGCTTCTCCCTCTCTCACTCCCCCTGCTTGTGTTCCCTCTCTGGCTGTTGTTTCTCTCTGTCAAATAAATAAAATCTTAAACAAAAAAAAAAAGATACACCCAGGTAAATGCCTTTACAATGTTGATTAATTCCCATTAAGACACCTAAATTGCTGAGTACAGAGAAAAGTGGCATAATTCTGTGTGGGGAACTCGCAGCATGGAGGGTGCAGGATAAACCCGAGGGGAAAAGGGAAATGTTTCTTGGCAGGTCCTGAGAGGAGGATTTTCACCTGCGCCCTTCTCCTTGGGGCCCCTCAGAGGCACAGTACATGCTGAGTCCATACCTGAAAGACAGATGTTAGGAAGGGCAGATCGGTAGATCCTGAACAGGCTATATGAAGAAACAGGATTCACTGATTTTAGTTAGATTCAGTTAGAGTTGGCTCCGGCAGTAAGAGTGAGGACATTTGGAGGTGACCTGATCAGTCCACACCACACCTGCACAGTGGTCATGCCAAGGCCGGAAGGAGAGAGGTGACACCAAGCAGCTCCTGCTACGATGGTGCAGCTGTTTCAGGCCCCCTCATGCTCATCCTCGGAGCTGGACATCTTGATGTCTCCATTTCACTGGTGAGAAGCTTGGGACGCAGGGAGGCCATGCACATCACCTAAGGTCATGCAGTGGTAGGTGGACAGCTGGCTTTCACCCCAAGCCTGCCTGACACCCACCGTCAGTCTCTAAGGCTGAAGCTCCCGGCAGGAAGGCAGGAAGGCGGTTCACCGGTGGTGATGGTGGGTCGGTACTCTAGGTAGGGGATGACCATCTTTTCAAAGTTTAGGGGCCCCGGGAACTTAGTGCTAGAGGAAAACGTCCTTTTTTCCTGCTGTCCTCTGGTGTCAGCAGTCTCCAGCCCAACACTGTCATCTAGAAGGTGTCAGCCTGGTTGGGGGTGGGGAGCAGAGGGGGTTCTGATAGCAATCTGATTTCCCCTTGACTCTTACTTAAACCAATGGGGACAGCCAATGGAGCAGAAAAGATGCCATGAAAACCTGCTCCACCCAAACCTCATAGGGCTCTGAGGAACATCGGAGATCCCAGAGGGCTAAATGCTGAGAGCTTTATGCTCTGGAAATGGCTGCTCAGTGACTTCTGTGTGATTCCCTGTCCAAGCCACTCTCTTGTCCATGAGCAAACATTGAAGCAGCGAGAACAGCAATGGGACCACCCGTGGCAACACGGGGCTGCCCAGTGATGCCTCCTGCAGAGGACATATGTCTTGAATCATTTGTAGACTGGCTTCCTCCCTTCCCTGTTTTCCATACAACCCTCCCAAACGGTGGGTGACCACCATGAGATCAATACCAGAAGAGGCTGGAGGCTATGCTGGCTTCAGCTTACCATGCTTAAGGGGGGTGCTCCACATCTTCCATGACAGCCTGAGCGTCAGATACCAGAGAGTGTCCTGGGCTAGGGCCTCATGTACATAACTGCATCAGAATCATCTGGGGGTCTCAGAGGCCTCGACTACTGTTAGGGGCTGGGCCCAGCCCCGGTGTCTGACCCTGTAAGACCGCAGGGGGCTTGGCTTGCATTTCCAACAGGCCCCCAGGTGGTCAGAGTCACACTGTGAGAAACCAGCTGGGGCTTGACACTCCCCAGCCTCTGGCCCTCTGCCCATTCTGCACCGGCCGGCATCTCCCCGGAGGGCACCGGCACCCGGCTGTCCTAGGGCATGATAGCCGAGCTGGTCCTCGCAGCTTCCCGTCACAAGCTGATTTCTCAAGCACAGGGAAAGCAGACCGCAATATAATTGGCATTCGGAAGGCAGGGATCGCTGAATGATCCAAATGCCTTTTGTTAGCCGCTAATTGGTGTTGAACTGGTTCGGTGACAGGCATCTCTCAACATATAGAATTGCAGTTGGGAAGTCCTCCTTTTCTGCTATCAGTGGTCAAAAAGAGGAAACACTGACATAGCCAACTACTACAGCTATAGACAGGTAACATGTACTGATGCATTAGACAGATCCATATAGATTGAAGTCATATGTATTGATGTTGCTATTTCCTATGTAAATATAAGAGAGAGAGAGAGAGAGAGAGAGAGAGAGAGAGAGAGAACGAATGAGAACATTCTGTATGAACCTAGAATAAAGCAGAGAGATCCAAAGCAAGGCAGCCCCAGGATCGAAGGTCAGAGAAACAGTAAACCCGCAGTGGGGGCAGGTGGTAGGGCAGATGTGAGGGTGCCAGAGTTAAAGTAAGAGCTCAGCAAGGTGTCCCAGGTGGCTGGAGTCGGAGACTTAAGGATAAAGCTCAGGGCACTGTGACAAATTATTATGGCAGAGGGTTTGCTTGGCTGAAGTTGTATTTAAGGAGCAAGGCTCTTGCCTTTCTATGTTTTATTGGTGAAAACTTCCATGAGGGAAGTGACTTAGAACATTGCCTCCTTCAATCTAGATGCTCAGAAATGTTTGTAAAGGTGTAGGAGCTATTTCATTATAGTCCTTCGGCACCTGTAGATAGGATTATTTAGAAAGCTTGGAAATTATTTTTAAGGACTTCTCACGGATTCATTCAAGAAATATTTGCTGAGTGCATGCTATGCTGGGGTCATTAAATAAGCAAGGATTAAAGACAAGTCATGGTGTTTCCCTCATGGGGTCTCTTACCTAATAGGTGACTAGACATCAACCAAGTAATCCCCCAAGTGGTGAAATGAAGGCCCAGCTCCAGGGAAGGGCTGTGTGAGACTGGGACAGTGTGGAACAGAGAAACCTCACCTAGCCTGGGCAGCTGGAGACGTCTGCCGGATGCCAACCATGCGTGGAGACCTGGGCATGAACCTAACTGGAAGAGCTAACCGGAAGCAAGGCTCGCTTTCACATTTCAGTGGTAGCGGCCATTTTGTCCTCCCGGCGGCCCTGCAAGGCGGGTGGTGATGCCGCCAGTGTAGACAAGGAAGCTGAGGCAAGCAAGGCTCTCGGGTCACAGGACCAGATCCACGCCCTGGTCTTCTGGGTGCATGTCTACCTTCAACACCTCCTCATTATTTGTACAAGAAAATACGTGTCCATATTGGGAGAGTCTTAAAAACAAGATAATTCGGGAGCCTGGGTGGCTCAGTGGGTCAGGTGGCTTCGGCTCAGGTCGTGATCTCAGGGTCCTGGGATCGAGGCCTGTGTCGGGCTCTCTGCTCAGCAGGGAGCCTGCTTCCTCCTCTCTCTCTGCCTGCCTCTCTGCCTACTTGTGATCTCTCTGTGTCAAATAAATAAATACAATCTTTAAAAGAAAAAACAAGATAATTCAATTTCCTCATATTCTGTGTGAAAATTTAAAAGGGGATTTGGTTCAGTCATGAATGGGCGTTGGGGCAGAACCAGGGCAATTTCCGGACTCACAGTCCTTGGTGGCCAAGCTTGCCCCCCAGAGCCCTACCGCTCTGCCGGCTCCCCGCCTGGAGCAGGCTCCCCCAGCGTCCACCTGCCGCGGATGGTGCACAGCCGCAGGGCGCTTCTCCAACTGGGCACCCCTGGAGGACTTTGAGTTAAAGACCTGTGGGGCCCCACCTGCAGAATTTCTGATTCAGCCGGTCTGGGTAGGGCTGAGCGGTCACATTTCTAACAGATTCCTAGTGATGCCAACACTTCCCGGCCCCGGGCCAAACTCTGAGACCCAACAGCTGAACTGGAACGCAGAGGATGCCTGTTAGGAAAGTGGCCCCCACTTTGAGACCCGGCAGATGGGGAAGTGCTTGAATACTCGGAGCTTAGTTAGTAAGGACCAGGCTGATCAGAGCTCCCTGTTCCTACTCACCATTCTCTCTCGTGCTGGGCCTGTCCAAGCTAGTCCATTCCTGCCTCCAGACCCCTGCCTCCCTTGATGCTCGATGTAAATGGCACCCTGGGCCGGAGCCCCACCGTCCCCCTTCCCCCAGCTGGGATCTGAGCCGGGCTGACCTGCGTGTCCCCTTGGTTTCAGGGCGGTCTTCCTAGTGCAGTGATCAGCTTGCAGAGGTCACACTCTCTCCTTTGTGTTCCTACATAGTCACTTCCGAGAGTCTAGCACAAAGCAAGCCTTCAATGTACATGTGTTGAATAAAAGTGTTAAACTTTGAAAAGAATTTAGCCACATATTTTCACATTTTATACTCCTAATAGGCTCATGAGGCAATCTGAGCAGAAATATTTACCCCTTATTTTTAGAAGAGAGGAAAAGAGGACACACATACAAGGACTGCAAATGAACCGCCACTGTGCGATCCTGGGCCCCTGCGGTAAACAGTTGGCACCATCGAATCTGACACAGAGGCGGGGTTACAAAGAGTTGACAACGGTGCCGGCGGAGTTCAGGGAAAGCCAGGGCGGAGCGGGACCCCCTGCGAGGGGACCCTATGGAAACTAGAGAAAGCCCCATGTGGAAAGGATCCTAAGAAGAGCTGTGGCCTTGGTAGAGGGAGTCTGAGGGGACGTGCCGGGAAGGGCAGGGAATGGCTGCACACCTCCACCTCACCATCCACCCCCACGCCCTTCTGCTGCCCCTGCCCCCCGATGGCCAGACTCAGCCGGAAGGCACACGGTGAAGGAGCCCACGCCGGGCGGCCGTGTACGTGGGCGCCTGCGCACAGCCAGGGGGGCGTGGGCGGGGGAGTGGGGGGCGGCTCCAGAAGGGCCTGTGGAAGGATCCAGGCTTTGGTTGCAGCCTCTGATCTCTGCAAGTCTCCTCCTCAACCCTGTGTCTGCCGCAGGCTCACAAATCTTCCTTTTAAAAATGTGCACCGCCTGGAATGTAGATGGTTTATTGATAAAGGCAGGACAGTTTAATTAAATTTTAGATGGGGTTGTTTTAGAAAAATGCTCATTTTAGAATTCACACTTTCAAACAAACTTTCTGCTTTATGGGCGCTAGTTTCTTTAAAAAAAAAAAAAAAAGTCAACAAAGCATAACACTGAAGACGTTCCGAGCTAGCTTATTACAAACTGCCTCGCTGAGCAGATTGTACGTTTATCCTCCGTGCTATGGCTTCACACGCACTAGGATAATGATAGAAAAATGAAATGAATTTCAACAAATAATCAAGGATGCAGTTTCAAAAGACTGGTGGAATTCTTAGTACAATAATCTTTTTTTTCTAAGTCATGTTTATTTTATGAGTCTGAAACAACTGATTCCAATAAGTCTCTGGGCTAGGGAAGCAGACGAGGAGCACGCTGTCATGTAGCCACAGCAATCATTCAAACGTAGCTTGCAGTACATACGTCAATAAACTTCCCCTGTATCGAAGCCAGTGAAGGATAGGAGATATTCATGTGGAAGATGTTTATTCAATGCATTGTAAAAAAATCCATTTTTCTTCGCCTTGCCAAATGTGCCTTAGAGTTATTACTAATTTATCATGAAAAAGCAACCACCAGTGTGATCGAAGCAAGGAAAACTGGATCATTTCTCATCTTGCTCTTCTGGACCTTAACGAGATGCCGCGGGAGTGCCATTGTCACGAGTGGGAGTCCACAGGGCCGGGTCCTTCCCTGACTCAGTGGAGGCCCCGATGATGCTGGGAACACTGACGTGGGGGGGCAGAAGACCCAGATTCCGGGGACCCCCGGATATGCCATCCGGAGCCTCAGGGGTAAACTGAGAGAAATACAGTGTGACCTCGACGCCCTTCCAGAGACGGCGCTTACGGTTCTCGGTGTGTTCTGGGACCTGTGCGCACCCCTATGGTGCGCCACTGTCCCCCCTCTGGGCGTGCGGCCCGATCAGCCCCGGAGGAGCACGCTCACTGCCCGCAGGGGCGCACGGCTTTCTGTCTGTCTCCGAGCAGCTCCGAGGACCACAGTGCTCTCTAGAGAATGCTGGTTCGGGAGGGACAAATGACTAGCTCCAGGACCACTCCAGCCTGGGGCGTCTTGAGCCACAGAGGTTGTGTTAGTTTTCTCTGGCTGCCTAACATATTCCCACACACTCAGTTACTTCCGTGGGTCAGCAATTCCGGGGAGACCGCTAAGCTGGGCCTTGCGCTCCAGACCTTACAATGCTGTCCGCCCAATGCCTGCCGGCTGCTTTCTCATCAGATGCTTGCGCGGGGAAAGATCTGCTTCCAAGATCCCTCAGAGCAGCCACAGGGCTCCTGGTTCCTTACTTCCTCGAGGCCAGCCAGAGACCGTCTCTCTCTTCGGGCAGGGGCCGGAGCCTCTTTCAAGGACTTTCCCTGATTAGGTCATACCCACCCAGAATAAACTCAAATTTGATTAAGATACCTTAAAAAAAAGAGATTGTATTTATTTATTTGATAGGGAGAGAGAGTACAAGCAGGGGAGTGGCAGCAGAGGGAGGGGGAGAAGCAGGCTCCCTGCTGAGTGGGGAGTCCCACATAAGGCTTGATCCCAGAATCCTGGGATTATGACCTGAGTGGAAGGCAGATGCTTAACCAAGTGAGGCACCCAAGCACCCCTTAAGATCCTAAGTCATGGGGGCCTTAATTATATTTGAATCCACTCATCTTTGTCATATAACAGAACCTAATCACAGGAAGAATGCCCCTTCATAATCAAAGGTCCCTCTGCACTTGAGGTCGGGAGACTGGACAGGGATGTGGAAAATACAGCAGCCTAAAACCCAGGGACCATCCCAGAATTCCATATTCCAAAATTAATACTTTCTGTATTCCATTTATTTTTCAAGACCAGGAGTTCTGAACCTACCTCTTTGAAGAGGCATTTGGAATCGACTCTTCCACCGTCCGAGTCATTCTGGCCTGGACTGGTCAGCTCTGGGCTTCCCTCTGCAGGCTGTGCTGTAGGTCTTTTATCATTTCTACCCCTCGCTCTATGCAAAGCCAACTGCAAATTACTTAACAACAGAAATTGGGATTTTCAAATCTTTGTATGTGTATCTACATAGTAGACACTCTGTGATTAATGATTGATTGCTGGTATTTAAAAAGTACTTAATATGTGTACGGTTCTTCAAAATTTATGAATCACTTTCATATGTTTTTTTTTCATCTAATTCTTTGAAGTGAATGGAGCAGAAATTAACATATTATTTCAAGGTAAGTCATTGGAAAACAGTATAGTAGCCAAAGATTAAAAAATAATAATAATAAAGTAAAAAAAATGTAGTTTGGATTAGCTGTGTTGTCACACATGTAATGTAAAAGCAAAAAGCAGAAAATAACTTTCGTTTAACTCAAAGCTACCCTGGCTTCTATTTTTTATTATTACTAGAATATTTCTTGGACAGGAGAATCCTAGTTTTTGTTTATTTAAAAAGTCCCCACTGTTTTATTAATGTTGCACAAAATGTTAGCACTTCTGTATTCAAGAAAACAGCGTCAGGGGAGGGCTGCTCAGACGGACCCAGTGAGGGATCCGTGTAGACGAGACTGTTCTCATCTGCAAATGTGTTTCTTCAGCTTTATTACCCCCGGACACATTTCAAAGTGAAAATATTCACTTTGTATAGAATTGTTTAATGTGGCAGAACTAATGTCATGAGGGAAAATAAATGTAAATCTACAGATTTCATGAAAAAATTATAAGATGAAACACTGTCACAGTACATGATTCCCTGAAGATCACAAGCCACAAGATATTACGTCCGTTGGAACACGTCCACCTTATGCTTCTCGCTCTCTTTTCAGGTCACGGTTCACCAAGCATTGCCTGGGGTGCAGGGAAGTGGTAGGGGGACCCAAGAGGAAGGGGACCCGTCCTCCCAGGAGGTGCTTATTCCTGTGTTGGGGCTCAATGTGAGGGAAAGACAAACTGCAGGAAGGGAAACTAACCCCCAAGGAGGGAGCAGAGGACATCTTATCTGAAGGGTAAAGGTCAAAAGGGAGTGTTTTCGAGTGCTTATGTTCCCCCAAAACTCATAGGTTGAAACCCTTTCCCACTGTGTCATAGTATTAGGAGGTGGGGACTTGGAGAGGTAATTAGGACTGGATAAGGTCCTGAGGTGGGGCCCACACCATGGGATTAGTGTCCTTATAAAAGTCAGCGCAGGGTCATCGCTGTGACAGGTGCGGATGCCGGGAGCGGTGAGCAGTCTACCAGCCCAGAAGCTTTGGAATCTCAGGAACACTGCCATGCTGGCACCCTGATCTTAGAATTCCAGCCTCTGAAACTGTGAGAAATAATTTCCTTTGTTTATCAGCTACCCAGTCTATGGTATTTTTGCTACAGCAGCCAGAGCTAAGACAGGAAGAATAACATTCGAAGCAAAGGGAATTCACCTACAAATGAGTAGAGGTATGTGAAAGCTCCAGATAGGCTGAGAAAGTCAAACAGAATTTCAAATGCACCCCGAGTGAGGAGATGAAGAAGGTGGGCAAGGGAGAGAGGAAATGGAGGAATTGGGTGGGGAAAGAATGTAAATATGGCTGACCAGGCCATTCTGCCTCTGTAAGTGTGACCATGCAGAGCTGCCGTGTCATGGGAAGGATGAACTTTAGGGATGTAAGTAGTAGAGACAGAAGAACCGCCAGAAACGTTTTCAGTGACACAAATCGGAGCGTATCAATTCTTAGGTAAAGCAATGATACTGAAGAAGTCAGATTTAATGTTTTCAGTGAATAAAAGCCATAAGATCTGGTGATGAATTCAATGGTTGTGGGTCACATTCAGGAAAATGGAAGGAAAAAAATGAGTCCAAGACTTCTGACTTCAATAACTTCACGTTTGTCAGGACTTCTGTTGTGACAAGGAAACAGAGGAAGAGGCAGATGTTGTGAGGAAAAAATGAAATGATGCTTTGTAATGAGGGCCCTGGCGGTGGGACAGGCAATGATGGACAAAGGTCTGAAGTGTTGAGGATCATTTTGGGCTAAATCCAAATTTGGGGACCACTGTCATAGTCGTGGAAAATTAAGTACAGGTATGGAACAGACTGGCCAGGAAGAGAAGAAAACAGAGTCCTAGGAGGATGACCTTCTACAGGGAATGTACAGGGAACCAGAGCGAGTGGTCATGAAGCCAGCCCCAAATGCTGAGACTCCAGTATTTGGAGATGACAGTTGGATCACTCGTTGGATCTGCTGAAAGGTCTTCAGTGGCCCCCAGCTGTCCCAGAATCAGGACGATCTCCTCCATGAGGTCACCCAGAGCAGCACTCAGACAGGGATTCACTTCGGTTCTATTTCTTCTTCTCGCTGGTTCTTAGGCCATGCTCCTGCCCTCCCTGACCACACCGCTTCTCCAACTTGACCCCTATCAACTCTGTCCCACCCGTCAGCGCTTACTCATCCTTCAGGTCTCGGCCCAAACAGGAAGCCCTTCTAGAAGCGCCCAGACTGGCCTCCTTCCTCTCCTGTGTGCCCTCAGGCATTACAGTGGCTTGTTGCCTGTGACCCCTACCAAAGACGAATATGCAAAAGTGAACGGAAGCAAGGAAGGCACTGAGAGACAAGCGACGGACTCCGAAGCCGTGGTCGCGGGGCCAGTGGGTGGTTCAGATCCAACAAGAAGGCTTCAGCAAAATGGGAATTGGAAGAAAGAGACTGACTAGCTCACTGAACCAGCCGAAGGGCTGGAGACGGAGGCGTGCATATGTCTAAGAGTCAGAGTCTGAGGAGCCCCAGGAAGCTGCTTACCAAAGCACTTGGCTGGGACCGGGGACCTCCCTTAGCAGCGATCTCGCTATCAACTGGCTCAAAGTTCCAAGCCCAGGATGGGCCCTATCTTGGAGCATACATCTGAGCATTTTGGGAGTGAAGGATATGTTTTAAATACCCTGCCCATGGACTGTTAAATTCAATGAGGACAAGTAATACCCTGAAGAAAATAAAGAAATGAAGTAATTTCCTTAAGGATGCTATGTCAAGGAGGAAGCAATTCCCTTAAGGGAAAGATCAAGAAATGGAGGAGCCACAGACATTAGGAAAAGGCATGGGACATGCTGTATGTATATGGCTTTTATTTTTATTTCAAGCACCAAGGTACATCTGCTTGGCAGTGTGGACAGAGGTCAGAGGAAGGATCTTCGTTTCATCTCTCAAGATGCAGAAGGTTTCAGGGCATCTCCATGAACTTACAAAAGAACATGTTCTTTCTGGAAGACATTCTGCACCCAGGAGACAGGCACCATATTATTTTTCCTTCAATAGATGCCACTCAAGACCACCAGGTCACATTTTCAAAGGACACGAGACTCTTCCTCCTGGTTTTATCTACCGCTGGGGTCAGAATGAAGGGCGGTGTGCAGTGACCTGTCCATCAGGAAGCTGGTTCGATGAGTCTGTAATGGACAGAGCAGGTGCCCCTCTTGGCGTGGAAATACCTCACCAGCATTAATAACGAAGCTTCATTTTACAGCCGTGTCTGGAGAAAGGGAGGCTGAGCCCCACACAGAATCCACGAGCTGCTCTCAGGAAGAGTGTTCTGGGCCAGGAGCCACTGGACTGCAGGGGAGGATTTCTGACCCTGAGGCCAGGAACTAGCTGGATGACTTAGAGCGTGTCACTCTATTTCCTCGACTCTAAAGCGCTTTGAATAGGTCAGCTCCAAGGACTCTTCTTGTCTCTGAATTACATTGCCCATTAATATACGTACTTAGATGTTGACCATTTTACTGCAAGTTTTTCACTTTATGTATTGTAGACCCAAAATGTCCCCTTGTATATTCTCAACTCATCATCATGTATAGATCAGAGAATTGCCTGCCTCCAGAAAACTGGAAGTTGAATCAAGCAAAATGTTCAAGGTGATTGAATTCAAATTCATTTTTTAAACAAACATTTGATGTGCAGATAAAGCATGCCAGACGTCGAATTGTGCTCTGGTGGTAAAAGAACATATCTTTGTTTCAGTAAAGGCATAGAGCTAAATACAAAATAAGGATATATATATATAGATATACACAGAACTCATTGGAAAAATCATTTTGAATATCTAATGTTAAGTGGGAAAAGTATTGGTGATGAATGGCCAAAGAGAGAGAAAGTCATAGACAGATTTATTGATATTGTAACCCCAATCTATCATTTGCTGCAAAGAGCTCTGCTTTGGATTGGAACATTCTCTCCAGCATACACTACCTCAAGGAGACCCTCATGATGACCGATGAGTAGTGTCACTAATAGCCAGTCCATACCTTGTAGAGAAACAAATATTTGCTCCCAAATTGCCTAATTCTACATCTCAGTGACAAGTTTTTTTTTTTAATTCTATCATAAATTGTGCCACATCACTATTTAAGAAATTAAAGTGGCTTCCAATGAAACATAAGCGATATTTACTTGAATGAATTTCCCGGGATGAGTTGAGAAACTTGAACAACCTGCTGCTGGTCTCAGCTGGGCCAATGTCCCTTCCTACATGGCTGAGCCAGGCCTGTAGATGGGAGTGAGAAAGGTCACAAGGTTTCAGGGAGCACCTATTAGAGATGTGAGCCTGGGAAACCCAAGGCAAAGTTACACCAGAGGGTAGGACGCCCAAACTGAAAATTCAAAGATAAAGCTCAAGGACCGCACAGACGGAATCATACCATGTGTTCTCCACCAGGTACGGGGGATTCTGAGTGACCACTGTTCTTGGATCCCAGGTGCCCGTGGCTTGTCATATTGGCTCTCAGCCCTATGCTGTGTGTCTGCTTCAGATGAAACTGATAGAATCAATGATAAATTCTCTTTCCTTGTTTCTGTAAGTTTCCCTAAATTTACTGCACGTGGGCTGCAAAACTGACTTTTTCCTTCTTAGAAATTAACACAGAGAGGAAAAAAAAGAACAGTTACAAAATCTGCAGATTGAATAGAAATAAATAAAGCCAAGTGTTCTCTATCTGGAAGACGCAAACTATAGTGTACTAACATTCTAAAGAGGGTATCATGTCATAGAATGTTTAATATTTTCCACCGCGTTCTTAAGGTAAATGCAATGTAGAGATTGAAGTGCCTGTTCCGTATATTATATTATTCTTCTAGCTCTGGTTCTGCCTCCTGAATAGTTTCTGATGCCTGGGTACGCGTCAGTCCGCATTTTGCATAAAGCAGCCCAGGAAACACTACACGATCCGGGTCATGACTTCCTTCAAGATATGAGTTGTGAGGTCAAGAAGAATATCAATGGTTTCATCGTGAAACAGCCACGGGAACCGGAACCCCGTTGCTAACCTGAACGACTCCGACGTTAGCACAGAGAACATTCCATGGGATTACTTCACGTATGTGTATGCAGGTGCGCACGCATAGTTGCCCAACACACACACGCACACACAGACATAGTTTTCTTTGTAAATCATGTTATTCCATGCGATACTCCTGTTTATCTGTCCGGATAGTGGTTTCTGATGGTCTGAAATCGCCTTCCCTGGGCCCTGCCTCCAACGGTGAGGACAGAGTCCTGCTGTCACTGACGTTCCCCACCACGCGCTTCCCCGCACTGGCCCGCTCCGGAGCTCATCTGCCACGCGCCGCCCACGCGGCCAGCCTTGGGGGATCTTTTCGCTGCCGTCTATCCCTGTCAGCTTGACGTCTTTCTGTTCAATGGCATTTTTAGCATTGTCTGCAAACTTGGAAACCACACAATGCACCCCCTCTTCCGGATTAATAAGTAAAAGAAGAAATGAGATTCATCCTGTCAAGTACTTTGTGAAGCATTCATTTATTCTTAAATGTTTTCAAAGGAACTAGTGTTTAATGTCCGTGCTGAATTATTTTTTTTAGCACTCTCACGATAATTGAGATTTGAGTAATTTTAGATTCGAATGTTTGTTCAAACAGTTGCAAAGGAAAAATAAAATCACCGAGTACAAATACTGTATCTGAAAATGTCATAGGAGCCTTTCAGATGAACTCAGGCTTCGGGAGCAGTCCTTTTCACCATGCTCCAAGATTGACTGAGAAGGCAGTGTTACAGAGAGAGGGAGACAGAGACAGAAAGAGAACAAAGAGGGAGACAGAGTGAGAGACAGAGACACAGAGAGAGATACAGAGAGAGAGAGAGACGGGGTGGGGGGATTAAAGCGAAAGAGGGTCAGCCTTCACCTGAGTGCAGAGACCGAGAGGGGCCAAGCCCACCGCTTGTGCTGGAGTTGAACAGAGGGGAGGACGGTGGGTAACCAGAATCTGATGCAAACTGCCCTGCCCTCTGAAACTACTGTTTCCCAAAGGGGTGTGTGTGTTCCTGAAGGAATAGCCAGGCTTAACCTGGCCTCTCTTTACCCCTGCTGTGCTCAACCTTCTTGGAGACCCCCAGAAAGTGCATTTCCCTCCATAGTAACCTTTATCTCCTGTCTAATTCAAGGAAATGGAATCTTTGGAACTAAACCAACATTTCAAGTGTGGTTAGGGCTTCCTGGAGAGTAACTGCCTCACCGCCTGTCCCCCACCATGACGACCCCCAGTAGGCAGGCCTAAAGGACTGGGAGACCGCAGACATGTCCCCTACGGTGCTCAGCTCCCCTGTGGGGATGACAGCACCGACCTGCACACCCGTTTCCTGGCCGACTCTCAGAGAAAACTGCAGGTGGGAACATCTGGTAAGGGCTAGTCAGACAGGAAGGACAGAAATTACTGCCATTGCAGTAAATGTTCTATAAATTCAGCTATTTGCAGGATATCAGACTCTTGCGATTTTGAAAACTGTTGGAATGATCCAGAACGATACTTTAGTTAATCCTTGTAGGGTCTAAGCAGCAGCCACAATACTGCTAGCTCACCAGTCGTGAAATCTGTGGTCTGTTTCTGTTTCTTCTGCATCTTCTACTCTCGGGAACTTCTTAGAGTCCCTGAATTTATTCAGGTCTTTCAGGAGTGAACTTGATATGGGCCGCTTTTTATAAGTCACCTGTTATCTCTGGAGCCAGGAAATTGGGTGGGATTTTATCTTCCTAAAATACAACTTGGTGCAACACTCAGGCATCCAACTCTTTAATAAGTCTAATTCTTGGAACTCAGTTTATTCATCTGTAAAATGGGCTTAATAATGTTCGCCTGACTGATTCTACCATGGTGCTTTTGAACCATTTTTTGCTATGCCTAAATTAGAAGTTGACATGAAGCGTCCTTACCTTGAGCTGCCCTCATACGGAGCTCCTATGGAAACATGCCTACATAACACCAACTGTATCTTTAAAATGCTATCATTGCCATCAACATTTTATCCCCGAGAATGTGTCCAACTGGCAAGAGATAGGTAATGCGTAAATTAAGGATGTGGGAGGATCCTCGTGCCCTCGAGATGAGTATGAGATCTGGAGCTGGATGGCCTGGGTGCCACTTCTGGTTTGCCTCGGGCACACTGGGTGGTCCTGGGACGAGGTACGTCAGTCACCACACCTGCTGAGTGGCCATGGCAGCCATGACAAAATCGCAAGGCTGTTAGGGGGATGAAATGAGCTCATTCACATGAGCCCTTCTGTCAATGCGTGGCTCATGATAAATGCCACATGAGTGTCCCCAATAAATAGCAAACAGATGATCTCATGAAGAAGGCCAACGTGGTTCATGTGCTCGCAGGACAATGTGAGGACAGCCAGGAGGGCTGGGTGAGGAGCACGGAGATTCAAGCAGGGCAGGGATAAGGGAGGGCACGCTCTTCCCGCCATCATGGGGAATCAGATTCCTTCTTCCTCTTTTCATGGCAGACTCTCTTTTGCAACTTCTGCTGGAAAACTTGAAGTCCACAGGGAAGCATTTGCTTGGTCTGTGTTTCCTCTAAAAGGGAATCTGACTGCAGATAATGCTGGCACGCCCAAAGGCTGTGTGTCCACAAATATCTGCCAGTTCTATTCTTGAATGTTGACATATGCCCACATTCCGCAGAGGGAGGCTGCAGGGATCTGATTAGAAATTACAGAATCTACATGGGACCAGGGGTGGGGTGCGAATCCCCGGGGCCTAGCGGGGCTCAGGACCTCAGCGCCGTGGCCCTGGGGGACTCAGAGACCATGACCAGATGTGCCCTTGAAGTGGGGGCCTCGGATGCCTGCAGGCGGTGAGGTTCTGGCTTGGAGGGCACCCGTCTCCAAGGAAGGGATGACTCTCACCCTTGCTTGGAGGAACCTGCAGGTATGCATGGGACAGAGATCCTGTCTCGTGGGACTGCTCCTTAAACAAGTGCTCTCCTGACTGGAAAAGTGATGATTTTACTTCATTTTATTTTTAGAAAAAAAAAAAATCACTGAGCGCTGGATGCCGAGGACAGCTGGAGTGCGTGGGACGTGGGACGCTATTTTTTCCTCGCTGCTTTGGGAACCAAGCAGATGGGTGGCCACTTGATTATATCAGGGGCCGTGTACGGTGCCTTCCAGCTGTTGGCCACGTGACCACATTCTCTGTGGGTAGAGGGGAGAATTTCCCTTCCGCTGTCCGTTCTCCCTTTGGTCCTCGGCTTCCTTAAACCGCTCTGGGCTGCGGAAGGCACATCAGCCGACTTCTCTCTGAAATATGCAGCGGTGCATTCTCTATGGGAAAGAATTTCCAGACACCTTTTGTAAAATGTGCAAAGGGACTTGTCTGCGCTCCGGTAACCAGCGCAGCATCTGGGCTCTTTAAATGAAGCCCCGCACTGCCCTCTCCCCCATGGCTGGCAGATGACACGGGGCCGGGGTTCAGGAGAGCGTGGCCCATGGCAGGGGCTGGCCATCAGGTTCCTGGCACCACGGGAGCAAGGTGTGAGGAGACTCATTCTTGCTGGCAGTCGGTACGTGTCTGCTCTCTCATTAGAAGCAGGATACAAAGATATGCATGCTGGCACTTTACAGTTTGCAAAGAGCTCAGGACTTTCCACGTGACAAATACAATCCCGTATACTTGCTGCTGAATGCTGCTTTCTGGGGCCCTGATTGTTCTCAAGCCTGTCTGTCCTCAGACACAGGCCCAACAGCTCACGGCGGGCGAGATGCAAAGTCTCCTGCAACGAGCATCTGCAAATGTGTGGGTGACAGCGAAGGGGTTCTGGTCCTAGCCGTCCCGAGCACCCTGTCTGAGCCACATCCATTCTTCTGTGCAATAGGGACTCTTCCCTTGCTTGGGGCTCTTGCAGGGCTTGGCTGGATCTGGTGCGACTATGGGAGAAAGTGCCTGGGATATGATGAAGCTTTATGGGCACGCTCCTCTGGGTACCGCCCCGACATGCTCTCAGGCAACTTAGGAGTCTACACTGAATCTTTATCAGACAATAAGCCCGGGGTTCTCGAGCATCTTGCCTCCTTGTGAAAACGAGGTCACTGTGTGTCCCACGTTCGTCCTTCGGGCTGTCCCTGAGCCAGGGTCCTGCGCGAACCACTGTAGTCACAGCTCTGCTCCTCCCCGTGCTTTGTACTTGGTGTCTTTCCCCCTTGCTGTTATTTTGTCATTTACACCTTGTGATGCCCCTGCGAAGGGGCATTTCCACCTTACCTTTCAGGAACCAGTGCCTCAGGGCTTAGGGGATTTCACACGGATTCTTCCAGGACCAGACGGGGGGCTGGGGGTTTCATCCCAGTCCTTCTGACCGCGACACGTGAGGCATTGTCAGGTGGCTCTGCCATGGGAGCCCACGTGTTCTCCGGTCCAGCCCCCACCGTGGGAACGCAGGCTGCTTTAGGAAACCTCTTCCCATCTCCGCTTGGTCACGTACGACTTCATCTCTGGCTTTCCAAGAGTCCCCGTGGGAAGGTGACTTGATGCCAGTTTTGAGTTTTTGTAGAAACTTCTCCAGTGCATGCAGGTACTCAGGGGTGGGTGCAGACTTGATTCTACAAGTACATCTGTTCTGTTTATTTTTGCTTCTTTGCAGTATTATCAACTTCTGCTCCATATGGAAGATCCATATTGTGCCTTGGTGAAATGATGCCACATTATGCTTTTATGCCTTTATCATCAAACACTACTCATGAAAAAATCACCAGGTTTGCCTAGGTTCATCTGTTCAATTTATTTTTCCCAAACTTTATTTTGAATAAAACACCTACGGTAAATGTGATTTATGTAAATGAATAAAACAAAACTGTTATATAAGCTTTTTTGACATCATTCAGTCCCATTCTGTCAGGGTGCCACTATACAAAATCTTTTGGCAGCATGTTTCCTATAGGATTATATTATTTCTGAAATCGCATAGCCAAAGAGATAAAACTATAATATACTTTCAAACGCTTTAATTTAATTTTTTTCTCTTCTCTCCCCAAGCTTCCCATATGGAGGAACTCCAATATTTTAAAAGAAGCTTTTTACTTATGAGAATCTTCCTGCACTATTCCAAGTGCCTTTGGCTATTCCTCTCTCTCAGACTCTCTGCATTTCTCTATTTTTCTCACACCTCGCTCGCCGATTTTATTTAAAGAATGGCAATCCATCTTTCCTTTCCCCCGCCTCTACTTCTTTATTGTTATATGTTCTTGCTTTCTACCCCCTGGGACCCTGAGTGGAAGAATTGTCATGCGTCGAGCTCGTGCTTGGGCCCAACTCCTGTGCTCTGGATTTACACACGTTATCTCACTCCCTGCACACAACACACAGCCTCTTATCTCCAGGGGGCAGACGGGAGACGGAGGCTCGGGCAGCTGGGGGCCTGGGCAGCTCAAGGGCACGCCCACGCTGTTGCATGTGCCCCAGGGCTATCCACGCCTCTGCACTCACTGGCCCCAGGACGCCTGTCACCCTGCTCGTGCCACGGCAGGAAGGTGCTCTTACTAAGAGATCCAGGGGCATGGCTGAGGCTCCCCACGTGGCAGACCTCTGGGGACATCATTAGCCTCTTCATTCTATACAGCAAGGAAACTGAGCCCCAGAGAGAGGCTCGGGCATGAGGAGGAGCTCGTTGGACCTGCACCCCTTCCCATAATCTAAACTCGAGGACACACCGTGTCCCTCCCACAATGTAAACCATTGATTCGTTCATCAAACACTAACTTAGAAGACTTTCTTAAAACAGGCACATTGTATAAAAGAGGTAACCAACATTTACATTTGAGATAATGTATGTGAAGGCTCATACTACTAAAATCACATACTACTAAAATATATGTTATTACGATTATCATAAATGTGAGTGTTTAAGAACAACGAATCAAACTCAGTCTTTCCCTCATATACAAGCACCCACTGGGCGGGGTACTTTTGTGCTTTCTTTCACATCCGTTGGGAAATCCGTCTGTACCAAAAGTTGGACTTGCTCTACTACTGAGATACTGTCTACTAGGTTTCTCCAAGAGTTCTCCAGATATTTTTGTAAACCTGAGATACAATGTTCAAATACCAAGCTGCTGAGCCCAGAGGATCCTGTGGGTCACTCACCGGGAGATGCACTCTCCCTCCCAGTCAGACCAGTGGTTCCGTATCGTGGAGAGGTCACTAGAGTCTCCAGGCTCTATATCCACCGTAGTAGCAGGAGAGAAAGTCGTGAGTATGTTTGAGTCTCTCCCACCGCAGAATGCCAGGCAGCTGTGACAAAGGATGCTGAGTAGAACGGAGCCGGGAGATGGGCTGGTGCACCTGTGCTGTAAGGCAATGTGAGATTAGCTTAGGGGAGAAGGTGGCCTTGGGTGCACCGGGCTCGGCCTGAGGCGTTTTTGTTGATCGAAGAGCGGCTGTACATCGGGTCCCTGCCAAGCCGATATCTGAGCATCACTGTTTTCATACTTTCTTCATGTGCTCCCAGCTCAGGCTTAGCATCAGTGTTTGGGGACCTAACTGTTTTTAATTATGGAAGCAGAGGTTCCATATCACTTTCATTTCCCCCCTTTTACCACATTTCTCTCTACTGCCTGAAAACGTGGCTGAGAACATCTCACCAGCTCAGACTCTGCGGCGTCTTCGGCAAGCATCAGTGTAAAGCCACTCCTTTGAAAGTGACATTTACTTGTCGTCGTCATGATTGCTGTGCTGAGTGAGGTGATGGTTTTTCTCCCATAGGACTGGTGTCTGGCAGTTAACAATGCAGTGTCCCACTCCGCAGGTCCTCACTGCCTGGGGAGCCAGGGTTTTGAGGCGTGGGAGTCAAGGAAGCCTTTCAGAAACACTGTCCCTTAATTTAGAGTGAGGATTGAAGCAGGACCAGGCGAGGCTGAATTCTGGTTGCGGAACAGCAGTATGGCTGCGGCGATCCTATTTGCATTATTGTTACTGTGCATCACTGCTTGGAACCTGCAAGGTTCTCCGCGTGGAGTCTGCGTTAATGTTGATTCTCCCACTTTACAGGTGAGAGAGCAGAGACTCATGCAGGTCTGCAGCTTGCCTCAGTTTATGTTTCTAGAACCCTTGGGGGCTCCTACTTCTGGATCAGGGCTCTCCTTTTCCTTTGCTCTTCTTCTTCTTCTTTTTTTAAATATGGTTTTTTTTTTTAATTTTATTTATTTGACAGAGAGAAACACAGCCAGAGAGGGAACACAAGCAGGGGGAGTGAGAGAGGGAGAAGCAGGCTTCCCGCCGAGCAGGGAGCCTGATGTGGGGCTCGCTCCCGGGTCTCTGGGATCATGACCTGAGCCAAAAGTAGTCGCTTAACCAACTGAGCCACCCAGGCGCCCTCCTTTGCTCTTCTTTCTCAATCCTTCTCCGATCTGCATCCTATTTGCTTCCCATCTAGCCTTGCACTCACGCAGAGAGGTGGTTGGACTGATTGTTGGACTCAGTATTTCCCAAGGGGAACTCATCAGATGTATGGGGAGGTGGGCACCAGCAGTGCCATCGATTCAGGCAGACCCTGGGGTCAATGAGCAGGCTCTCCCTTACAACCTGTCCCTGGAAGGCAAGGAACGAACTACGCATTTGTTTCCAGGGTGCTGACTGACCCTTCGGTCCCTCTGTGGACAGAATTAGTTCTCCCAGATTTTGGAACAGGAGAGAAAGACTAGCTCTTGCCCAATGAAACGTAAGTCAACAAATGAACATAAATAAAACATAAATCAAAACATGAACTTTCAAATGGTAACATCCAGCCTATTACTGGCTGGTATCTGGAGTGCAGTGGAAAAGCACAGGGTGAACTTTGGAACGTTATTTACCCCACTAACCATATTTCTTTTACTAAAAAATGAATATGGGCATGCTTAATGTGCCAAGTTCTTTTGAGAATTATATAAGTTAATGTACTCAGAAATGCCAGGATGCTGCGCCAGCACCGTGGAGAGCTTCGTACAATGAAGAGGTTCTATATATTGTCTTCCTGCACTGACCCAATCCTACTCCTTGTTCATATTGCCCCTCTAAGTCAATGCGGGTCAAAGCTTCGAAGCCTTCCCAAAAGAGCCCTGGAGTCCCAGGAATCATCCCTGTTTCCATACTCCCCGCCTACACTCTGTGTCTAAATCCTGTGGGTTCTAGTTCAGATAGATTTCCTATCTTCATCCATGGTCTCTATTCCCATTACCAGTTTCCCTGCTGAGTTTTAGGACCTCGATTATCTCACGCCCAGGCATTATCTCCTGCCCACCCAGGTACGGCTGCCATAGTTTCGGCCTACTCTGATTGGTTCTTTTCTTTTCTTTTCTTTTCTCTTAACAGGCTTTATTTTTTTTGAGCAGTTTCCAGTTCACAGCAACATGGAACAGAAGTACAAAGACCCCCATATACCTCCTGCTGCTGGACACACAGCCCCCAGGTCATTCCTACAATGGGATGGGCCACAATTCCTTTATCCATCTGCCTACTGAAAGACATCTTGGTTGCTTCTAAGTTTTGGCAATTATGAATGCATTTGCCTATAAACATTCATGTGTAGCTTTTTATGTGGGCCTAAGTTTTTAGCTTCACGGGGTAAATACCAAGGAGCCCAGTTATTGGATTGTATGGTAAGAATATGTTTAGTTTTATAAGAAACAACCAAACTCTCTTTCGAATTTTGCCTTCCCAGGAGCAAGGCCTGAGTTTCTCTTACTCCACATCAGTATTCCAGATTATGGCCATTCTGAGCCTACGGAGTGCTAGCGCATTGTTTTAATTTGCCTTTCCCTAATGACATACGATATGGAACACATGCTATTTCATTTTTCAGATGCTTATTGGCCAGCTGTGTATCTTCTTCGCTGAGGTGTCTTTATAGGTCTTTGGCCCATTTAAAATTTTTTCAAATTTATTTTTTCTTTTCTTAACAGGAGAAAAGGTATACAGATTTATTAATTTTTAATATTACATGGATGAGCCATCATAGGGAAAATAAGTGAATATCCCCATTGGTCCATTTTTTAATCTCACTGTTTGCCTTCTTATTGTTGAGTATTAGGAGTTCTTTGTAGGGGCGCCTGGGTGGCTCAGTTGGTTGGGCAACTGTCTTCGGCTCAGGTCATGATCCTGGAGACCTGGGATGGAGCCCCATATCGGGCTTCCTGCTCCGCGGGAAGCCTGCTTCTCCCTCTCTCACTCCCCTGCTTGTGTTCCTTCTCTAGCTGTGTTTCTCTCTATCAAATAAATAAATAAAATCTTAAAAAAAAATGAAAAAAGGAGTTCTTTGTATATTTTGGATACCGGTCCTTTATCAGGTAAATCTTTTGCAAATATTTTCTCCCAGTCTGTGGTTTATATCTTCTTCCTCCTGACAATGTCCTTCACAGAGTAGATGTTTTTAGTTTCTATGAGTCCCTGTTATAAATTCTCTCTTCCGTGGATCATACTTTTGATGCAGTACAAAGGTCATTGCCATTCCCAAGGCCACCTACATTTTCTCTTGTGCTGTCTTCTAGGAGTTTTTTGCTCTTGTGTTTTATGTATAGGTGTGTGATACACTTTGAGTGAATCTTTCAGAAGGCTACAAGGTCTGCGTCTAGATTTGTCTTCTTTCACATGGATGTGCAGCTGTTCTAGTAACATTTGTTTAAAAGGACCATTTTCCCCCATGATATTGTCTTCTGCTCATTTTGGATTTCATTTGCTCTTTTTACCCCTTAATTTCTCTAAAGTGGAAGCTGAGATTATATATATATATATATATATATATATATATATATATAATATATATAATAATACATTTTATATAATATTTGTTTCCTAATATATGCATTCAATACTATAAATTTCTCTATAAGCACTGCTTCTTTTGCACCCAACCAATTGTGAGATTTTTGTCTTTGGCCCATCTGTTATTTAGGAGTGTTTTGTTTAATCTCTAAGTATTTGGGGATTTTCCAGCTATCTTTCTATTACCACAATTCCATTGTGGTCTGAAAGGAGGCATCATATTATTTCTATTCTTTTAAATATGTTATGGTGTGTTTTATGGCCCAAACGTGGCTTATCTTGGGGATTGTTGCTTGTGAACTTGATTTTAGGTAGTTTGAAAATGATGTACCTAACTTTGGGTTGGTTTTCCTGTTTTTGTTTTTAGCACTTATCCTGCTTAGTGCTCTCTGATTCTCCTGGGTCTTTAGTTTGATGACATTAATTTGATGGAAATTCTCAGTCATTATTATTTCAAATATTTCTTCTGTTCCTTTCTCTTCCGGTCTGCTTCCCATTATGCTTATATCTGCCTTTTATAGTTTTCTCACCAGAGTTAGACCTTTTGTTTGCTTTTTTTTCAGTCTTTTTTTTTTCTCTTTGCCTTTTAATTTTTGAAGTTTCTATTGAGATATGATCAAGCTCAGAGATTCTTTCCTGAGCTATGTCCAAACTACTAAGAAGCTTATCAAGAAGTTTTTCATACCTACTATAGTATTTTGATTTAGGGCATTTCTTTCTGATTCTTTCTAAGGATAGCCACATCTCTGTATACACAGTGTTCTCCCTATCTATTTAGATTAATCAAAGTTATTTTAAGTTCCCTGTCTGGCAATTCCAACTTCCCTGCCATATTGAATATGTTCAGGATGCTTTCTCTGTCTCTTTAAACTGTTGTGGGTTTTTTTTTTTTGCCTGTGAGTATGCCTTGTAACTTTTTCTTGGTAGCCAGCTTTGATGTCCCAAATAAGAAGAGCTGCTATAAATAGGCCTTCAGTAATGGTGGTGAGAAGTGGGGATAGGCCAGCATTCTCTGTTCCTATGGAAGGTCTCGGTCTCTGGCTTATGAACTTCAACTTCACATTAGTTTCTCAGTTCTTCTGTTTTCTTCCCAACCCCTTTCCGTGGGGCAGGGTGGTTAGAGCAGGCCGGAATTGGGTATTTCTTAGGCTCTGACAAAAGCCTAGCAGGCTTGACTTTGAATACATATTGTCTCCTGAGGGCAGACCTGGTGTAGGAGAACTGACTACTCTGGCATATTGTAGCTCAAAATGGTGATTTTTTTTCTTCTCTAGCCACCAAAGGTCCAATATTGACTCTGAGAACCTGGCTGAGCTTCTGGAGTAAAACTCACAAACATGATGAGACCCCTGTGTGCCTGGGTCCCCCTAGAGTTCTTATGTCTCAGAGAGTCCACACGGTCAAGCACAGTGTGGGTTTCCCTGCTCTGACACCATCCCATGGAGGTTTCCATGTGAGTTTCTGCTCTACTGGGTTGTGATTCTCTGCATTCTCCTGGGTCTCCAACTTGTGGGGTGGGGAGGGGGCACAGTTTACCCTGTGACCCCCTTTCTTTAGGGATCTAAGAAGAGTTATCGATTTTTCAGTTTGCTCAGTTTCTTACCTGTTGCTAGGGTGGAGTGCTGACTTCTAAGGCCCTCACATGAGAACCCAAACCCGGCTGCTCCAGTCTTCACACATGTTGAGTCTCTCCTTCGTTCTCAGATGTCTTCAGAATGGGCGTCCCCTGCAGGGCACACATCAGGGCTTCACCCTCTCTCCCTACTTCTCCAGCTTCCTCCTCCTCTGCTGTATTCTCACCACAGCCACAGCAGATTTCTAGACCCTTCACAGACATGGGGTCCTCTTTCTTATTCTCTGCCTTAGCAGGTGCCATTTCCTAATTCTCAATGACCATTCTCTTCTCCCTGTTGGGAATACACTCAAACTTTAAAATTGTGTTAAGAAGACACCTCTCTTTTTCCCCCTACATACTGTGTGATAACAAAGACTTCTCTTTTGTTACCTTGTACCATTCGATTAGAGCACTTAACACCATTTTATTTTAAGTATCAGCATCTTCCCTCTTCCACAACAACACTTTCCAAAATGGAATGTCTCGAACTAATCACTTGAGTGAACAGGTAGAAGAATCAACAGTTGAACATAGTAAGTTTGATTTTTTTTTTTGTCTCCAAAACCCTTTCCCTGATTTTTAAGTTGGCTCCCTTCATGAGCCTTTAGAAATTACTCCAAGACAACCTTCTGTTTTCTGTATTTTCTCTTATTTAATGGATTTTATAATCCTTTATATCATTTCTCTTTCAATCATTTTATAATAATGGTATTGCACAACTACACTGGCAACACAATGGAGGCCTCAGCCGACTCACGTAAAAATAATGAATATTGCCCCAAAGTGACAGTCACTCTCGTCACCGCCCCACCTGCCACACCACTTGCGCTCCTGCCATCATTCCTTACCGCCGTTTTATTACATTATCTGAGACACGGGATATGATGCTGTTCATAGTTCATGTACCAAGCTCATGAGGTAGAGAGGACCACAGTTCCATAAACAAGACGGGATGACGGGAAGGTTCAGAGGCCTCTGCAGTGGCCCGGCCAGTGCGTGGCACCGTCAAGAACCAAACTTGCTTCCCCAGCCCCGTGGGCTGCAGACACTTGCTTCAAGTGTAAGGGACCTTCTTCCTTAGCCCTCTTGCATCTTATTCAGCATTCTCTTCTTGTACGAACATGTTCTAACCTCTATTCCTTAGACTTCCGGCTTTCTGGAACCTGTAGACAGTGATGTTTTCCCCTTCAGTCCACTCCCTTTACCCACTTTTTATTTTCCTATTTTTCAAAATCCTCCGACAATTTTCTCTAGGTTTTTTTTTTTTTTTTTTTCCCCTCATTTCCTTCTATGTCTCCTGTTCAGGTCTGATAAGGTAACAAATTATGGGAAGTAGGTATAAAAAGTAGCAGTTTTTTCACTTGTTCATTATTCACTGCGGCATCACGTTGCAGAGATGACGAAGGTAAGCTGCTTATGCCATTTAATTAAAACTACAAGAGGACACTCTGAACAGCACGGTGCAAAACACCGCTCTCCATAAAACCATCTTCCTTTTGGTTTCTTGCACAATTTCATTTTATTCTTGTCGTGGAAGGATGGTGCCCGGGGGGGTGTGGCGGTCACCCGGACAAGAGAGCCAGGCTGCAAACGAACAGGGGGAGCGGCACCCAGAGTCGCAGAGGAGGCCTCTGCCTCTGTCTAAAGGAGGATTTCGAACAGTCGCTCATAAACTATATGGGAGCTTTTATCCCTCAGAAATGTGAACTTCGCTTCTATTTTGGGAGATCACGAAATCTCCTCCTGTTCCCTTCCTGAGGTGTGTGTAAAATGAGTTCTCTTATCAGTTCTGCCTGCCCAGGAGAGATAATTTAGTGGCAGAAGAGACAGTGTCCTTGTGTGATTTCTACGCAGTTACCTTGGCAAATGCAGCATTTGATTTCATGGACTTTTTTATTTTTTATTTTTTTATTAGAAGTTGCTGAATTTGAATGAGCCATAATCCCTCCTTTTAATAGACTGTATCAAAAATGTTTAAATTCCATAGCATTGGTGGAACCATACACGATGTCTGAGGACGAGGCCTAGGAGCATTGGGAGTGTTATCAGAAGCTTTAAATAGGTATTGGGTTTGAAGATAGAGGGTGTGATGAAAGAAAGCCAGACCCTAGCAGGTTATTTAGCTTTCAGTTTGGAGCAACCCGTCACTGCTTGCCTCTGTAAGCCGAGCTAATGTGATTTATCTGATCCATTTCAATGCAAGGGAATGAAATGGCTCCTGTTAGCAACCAATTCAGAAACAGCACTTACAAACTCACAAGGCGGGTGCGGTTCAAACATCTAGGCTAAGCACTTTTTAAATTAGCACTTTAATCTTGTTAGTGGTCTGTAAATGAGAACCTCTCCCGGCAATCAGATGCTCACAAATCGGGTCATTTCCCGTGGACCAATGATGTTAAGAAGACAGCCGTCTTGCTAAAAGGATTGACTTTGCATCAGGGTTTCAACGGAGAGCCGAATGTGCCACAGCAACCCTTCTTTCGGGAACGTGCGGTCTGACAGTCTCAGGGCCGCCACCCCGGCCACCCGCTCGTAATGCCATTTCTTCCATGGCTCACTCCCCGATGTCTACCATCTCCCGTCGGGCAGGGAGGTGAAACACTCAAGAGTGTGTTGGGGGTGGAGAGAAACCAGGTAACCTCACTGCAGGTGGCCGAAGCCCCCACACCTCCTTTGGGGGTGAAGCCTGTGTTCCAGGTTCACCAGTGTCTCTAAGTTAAGTGATTAAACCACGCTTCTGCCCTAATGTCTTCATTTTCTCTCAGTCCCCAGCCTGCGCTGTTGGGCCTCTGATGCCCTGCTCGCTTTTGCTGGGCCATTTCCTGGGGGGTCCTGGGTATGCTCACATCACAGCTGTATTCCTTCTGGCTGACTGACCTCATGGGCCACAAACTTGCCCTTCACGTGTCTTTGAAAAAAACACCTGCTTCTGTGTAGTCCTGCCTTATCACTCACACGTGGCCCGAAGCATCATCTGGTTCCCAAAATGCGCTGATCAGAAGCATCACCTGGGGAACTTGCCAAAAATAGATTCCATGACCCTTGGTCAGTTCTGCTGAATGGGAATCAAATATGGAATGTGGGGATGTGCACAGTTTGGGAGTAACTTTCCAAGTGAACCCTATAATCAGCCAGGCTGGGGAGCTAGTCCCTGCCTTTAGAGTCTCCCAGTCTGGGCTGCAGGGACCGCTGAAGGGTGAAGGTGGGAAGGCTCTCCTGGTCTGACCAACTATTGGAAGAAAGACCTCCATACCTTATCTACTTGGTCAGCAGATGGCAAAGTCGGCAGGCTATTCCTGAAGGACTCAAACACTGACCTGGGTTCTAGTGCATGTTTAGGGAGGGCAAACAATCTTCCTCCTCCGAAAGCTGCCTCAGACCTGCCTGAAGGGCCTGGAACCCTCTTCAGCTGACATCTCGTATCCCACATTCATTTTAACATATATCTTTGATCATTACCCAAAAATTATGTGAAAATATATTTGTTAAAGAAAAGCAATGCCCAAGTCTACAGAGGACTCAGTAAATAACACAGCAACTCTGGTCACCTCCTAAGTGAACCAGGTAATTTGCTGAATGTTCCTACCCTTGTAGACCCCACTGCATACATAGATGGGGAGAGAGAGACAGAGACAGAGACATGTGTAACCACGGCAAGTTTCTCATTGCTTCCATGTCATAGTTTCCTTATCCAAGGATTTAGTAGTAGCACCTTCCTGACACGGCTGTGAGGAGAATTAAAAGAGGTAAGATTTGTACAACTCCGGAAGACAGGAAGCACCGTCTGTCACCGCAGCACCAGCAAACATGGCCGCACACTTGAGTATGTGATAGACCCCAGGCTGACGGCTTACCATTTTTCACTTAATATTATATCTTGGAACAGTGCCTGGGTGGCTCAGTCAGTTAGGCGTCTGCCTTCGGCTCAGATCATGATCTCAGGGTCCTGGGATCGAACCCCATGTCAGGCTCCCTGCTCAGCGGGGAGTCTGCTTCTCCCTCTCATTCTTCCTCTGTGCTTTCCCTCTCTCACTCTCTCTCAAATAAGTAAATAAAATCTTTAAAAAAATTATGTTTTGGAGCTCTTTCTGTGCTAGTACACACGACTATACCATAATTTTATAACAGCCGCATAGTATTGTATGAATGGACTTTACATACTTCAAAGGCCAATTGTGCTGTCTTCAAGGATCAGCATTTTTAAAATACTGCAATCCACGATGAAAAAAATACACATATTTGCATAAATGGAGAAAATCTATAGAATAAAAAATTTGAATTGCTGAGAGGGTCTGCAGATTTTCAGACTTGAGAGACAATGAGAAATATCCACTCCGAGCCTGTCGCCACCTAGCCCCTAGGCCCCTAGGCAGCGGTGCACGAGAAGACCCTGTCACAGTAACATGCTGTATCTGGCGAACTTTGAAATCAAATCCGTGCTGATGGGCGGGTGGGAGGAGGCCTCTGAGCAACTCGATCGCAGAGAGGTCAGAGTGCACGTGCTGCCTTCTGGGCGGCAGTGGGAAGGACCACCACCTGACCCCACGGTGGCCGGGACGTGCAGCATGACATGGCCAGATCCAGGACTGGACACACACTAGGACTTAGCTTGGTTGGTTTCTCTTCATTCCATTTGAACCTTGTTCCCAGCATGTGGTTTTGAGTCTGGTAACCTCCCAGCAAGCTGCGAAGACAAATCAACCACACAATTGTAGCCAAATGCATGAAAAAAACAACCATGTCTGATGAAGTTGTCAGGATTAGCATCTCTGTTTTGGAAACTGCCAAACCCAGTGATTTTAGTGTTGCTATCACTATCAGTGATATCTTTTCCTGACCGTAATTATAATATTGAGCCAATTGCTTCTTGAGGACAGAGAGATAGAATTAGATATAGAGAATAGCACCGACTTCCCTTCCTAGGCGAAAGCTCTCGGGGTCTAGTTACAGATAGTTTACTGCAGTCGGGGACTTCACTGGTCTCAGTGATGGATGACTGTGGTGCGTGGGCAGGACTGACCAACTCGGAGCCCTGCACTGCTGGCTCACACCCGCAGATCTGCTGGGACAAGCCGACCACCGAAGCATTCCCTTAATCTCTCCAAGTTGTACCTTCCTCATTTATAAAACAAGGGAAAGAACACACATGTCCATGCGGAGTTGTGCAGATTGACCAAATAGCAGAAGTAAGCACCTCGCTGAGTCTTAGGACAAAGGCGAGGAACGTTACTCAGTCTTACACCTTAGTTACAGATGCAGCTCAGGGTCTTGGATGTCTTGTTCTAGGTCAGGTCGCCCATCAGTGACAACACCGGGACAAGAACACAGGACATTTAACTTCTGGTGAGGTTCTCCTACCATCTAGCTACGCACACTCAGAAGCACTACTCTTCATGCGGAAACCCAGCAAGACCGGCAGGTGTACCTTTCTTGTCTCTATTGAGAAGCTAGAGGTTCAGAATATATCTGCAATCCACTCGTGCAGTTTCAGGACCAAGTAATATTTTAGCATAATTATATTCATATAAAATGTTAATGACGATCATTAAAGCAAACTGATAATCCAAATTCTAATAATTCTATTACAATTAACTAAAAATCCTCATCAAAACCAAATGTGCCAGGGAAGACCTCCACCAGGTGAGGAGGAAGCACGGTTTAAGTTGAAAAAGGATAACCTTAGACCCAGAGGCGCCCGTGCGATTGCGTGTCTGCGCCCCATGGGGCTTTAGATCTACCTGAAGCAAAACCAGACAGTAAGACTTCGCTCTTCCTCTACAACTTCTCCTTTGGAACCCAGGTAGGAATCTTAAGTGGAAACCCTCTTCAGTACTTCCCTGGGGGCCCGGCCTCTTGGTGTTATAGCCAAACCGAACACTAGATGTCACTGTGCTGCAACGAAATTTGGATTTTGAATGCATTTTTTTGTGGCTGTAAATAAGGAGTTCCTTAGGACCAAAAAAAGAAAAAAAAAAAAAAAATGACCTGTCTTTGGAAAGAAACAGTGTTTCTCAATGGTCTCCTAAACTGCCATTTGGGCAAAGTATAAGGTTTACTGATTATCTCTGGAGATTTCAAATAAACACATGCACAAAGTATATGTCGATTTGAGGTATCAGCGATTGCAATGGTTATATTCTAATACCCATTTTTCCCAAGGCTTTGAGCCCTCGGGTGGAGAGCAGTGTAGACTGAAATCTCCCAGGCTCCGCTCTCAGCCCCAGGCTGTCTCCTGACTCCCCACTTCTCACTGCACTCATTATCACTCATGGCTTCTCATTATTTGCTTCCTTATCTCCCCAGCCTCCGTCAATGGCAGAGCGGTAAAACCGGAGTCATGATGTGGCGTATCTGGATGCTTTTTGCCTTTTCTGCCCCTGAGTTGTCAGATCCAGTGAGTTGCCAAGACCCGACTTTCCTCTCTAAAACCCTAACAAGACACTCTTAGTTCAGAAGTGTATATTTTTAAGAATGTGCATTCTTGCAACATCAATCTCCTAACGGGCTTCTCAATGTCAAGTTCTTCTGTCTCCATTTAAGGAAACAAAACAAAATAAAACAACAATATTGTCAATCTAAGCAGCAGAACCAGGCTCCCAGCCTGGTGGAACCCCGGTCGCTAGCTGGTTTCCTGCTCGTCTTTGAGGACTTCTTCCATTTTATGCCCCTAAGCCTTTGCAGGCACTGCTGTCCCCGTCCAGAAAGTCTTCAGTTCTTTCCCCAGCGGACAATTCTGTTTTCCAAAACCCAGTCCCTGCACCTGTGCAGTCTTCATCAAAGCCCCCACCCCTTTAATTTTTGCGTCCCACATTCTAACGATTTCTTTATATGTCTGTCTTCCCTTTCACTCATGCACATGTAATAGAAAAGAACAATGTCTCTTCCTCTCTGTTATCTTGATAATGCTGCATATATGGTAGGGAAATTAATGTATACATGGCATTTTTATAGAACATATAATACTTTCCTCTAAATCTGAATTTGTTAATTAAAACTGTACCGAACATGGAAGTGGAGATTTCAGTTGAGGCCCTAACAGATGGGCAGATGTCATATTCCAGAACGAGGTGCAAGATCTTGAGGCTGCATTTCAGAAAAAAGAGAAAACCAATCCGCATGACTCATCAGCCCTCACCCATCTGATGATCTGAGGAGTTTAGAAGAAGCTGCAGTAGGGGCAAGATTTTTCTAGTGTGAGTTTTGATGTACCATGAGGAATGAGGGATATTCCGTTGTACGGAGAAATCAAAGAAAAAGGCACTTAAGGGACATCACTCGGAAGCCTGGATATCTGTGGCTTGTACTTTGGCTGACACATTACACTAGCCCCCGGCTCTCTTCTGAAGGACTCTGGGTGGGGGTGCCACCGTGAAAGCTGAGTGGGGGGAGGGCTGGCCCTCTGGGCAAAGGATGTGTGACTATTAATACTTCACAAGCTGAGCATGGGCTCTGAGCAAGACGGCAGATGTGTTAGGCTCACTGCTGTGCTAGACGGCCCCTTCGAGGGGGAAAGAAGTCTTGTCCCAAGAGTACCCTGATGCCCAGGTCCTGAGGAAGGAAATAAAGTGCCATTGGGAATTGTTAAGCTGCTCTCAGCTCCTTCCCCACCCCGCGCCATGCTCTGTGAGGCCAGGGCTGGGCTGCAACCATCTTGCTCCTTGGCCAGCCAGGGCTCCTGGGGAGCGTGGGGCCCTCTCCTCTCTCTTTCACATAACGGACCATGGCAGTGGCTCACAGGGTAGCCTGCTTCTTTATGCAGTGTCTGTTGGGCACCCCTCTATTTCAGCTTCTGGTTCTGTCCACATTTCTAGAAACTATCCCCAGCCCCTGTCCCTAAGCAACACTCCTTCCGCAGTCTGAGTCTGAGCTGCCTGGGGTCGTGCCTCCCAGCTCCTGTACCACCAGCGCCAGCGGGCAGCACCCTCTGGTGCTGGGATCCGGCTCTGGGAGGGTCCTCCACCAAGCCTCCACATCCTCATAACCCCTCCCTCTGTCGCCAGGACCCGGGACAGGTCACCCTCACGCCTAGGACAGGTCTGGGACTCTTGAGATCGGCTGATGCTTTTTTAGCCCAAGTTCTCTCTGTTAAAATAACCAGTGAGTTTCCGCTTTCCTGTCTGGAGTCTGATTTATAAAACGGGAGCTACATTTTCCACATCCAGGGCACTGCAGGTAAGGAGCCTCCAAAGCAAGGAGAGACTGTGAGGACCCCACAGAAGCACCTCAGGGGAGAGAGGGTCAGCTTTACACACCTGCTGTGCCAGATTGAATATGAGGAGTAGGAACCTTCACCCCGCCTCCCAAACTCCCTAACCCAGAAGGGCGCAGCACCAGCACCAACCTCATTAGAGCCTGCAAGCAGGGGCCTGAGTAGAGAAGGGCTGAGGAGCCCCCCCGCCCCCGGCCGGGCTGCAGGTCTAGCTGGGATAATGCCTTCACTTTGCTTTGTTCAGGGTTGCTCAGGACATGGGACTGAACCCAGCTGTGATTCAACCACTTTTTTTTTGTGATATCAAGTAACCTGATTGCTTTGGTTTTTTACTTAAAAGTGACCCAAAGGGGTGCCTGGGTGGCTCAGAGGGTTAAGCCTTTGCCTTTGGCTCAGGTCATGATCTCAGGGTCCTGGGATGGAGTCCCACATCGGGCTCTAGGCTGGGAGCCTGCTTTCCCCTCTTTCTCTGTCTGCCTTTCTGCCTATTTGTGATCTCTCTCTCTGTCAAATAAATAAATAGAATCTTTATTTAAAAAAGAAAACTGACCCAAAAAAACGTAATGAAGCCTGCCTTATAAGTTTCACGTTGGAACAAGTGGAAGATCCAGCCCACGGAGCAGTTTTCAGGGAACATGGGACACACGCATGGCAGGCTCCATGACGTCCCCATTCGGGACGCTGCCCAGGGCCACCAAGCCTGCGGTTTTGCAAGAGCACTTAAGGGCACCAGGCTCGGGACAGCAGCAGGAAGGAAAGGGGATGCATTTCTCTTTTTTATCCTTTAGCCGAATTAGAGCGTCCTGATTAGTCCCTTAGTCCCCGCAGCTGAGCCACAGGTTCTCAGAGAGTAGAGGACCTCTCTTGGAGAATTTACACGTAATCGCACTTGTCACTCACCTGCCCATCTACAGTTCAGGAGCGGAAACTCCCCAGGTCAAAGATGGTGTAGGCTCACCGTTTATTCCTAGCAGGTGCCAGAAGCTCTGACAAATGCGGGCTCCTTGGTACATAGTTGCTAAGCGATAAGTTTGGGGGACCAAAGACCCTGGAGAAGGACTACCCACCTGGAGGTGGGATTCAGGGGATTTTAAAAGTGGCAGGGAAAGCTAGTGAGCTTGCTTTGGGGCCTTCCAGGCAGGCTGGGGGACTAGCGGCTAAGAAAGTTCCCTCCGGAACCAGGAGGGCCTCTGGGGCTGGGCGGGGGCAGGGACCCCGGTGGCGGCCAAAGTGTGGGCTGGGGGTGTGCGCGTGCAGGGGGGGGGGCACCCGTCGGGCAGGGGCTGCGGTGCGGGCACCGGGCGGCTGCAGCCCCCGGGGGGGCCCCTCTCCTGCCCTCCCTCCGGAACTGTTTTTCTGCCCTGCTCTCTGAAAGCCTCATTGATGCCCACGGTTTCCTCAGCCCCCGGAGCAGCTTGCATTTCCTCTGACGCGGCCTCTGTCTCCTGCCCGCCCCGGGAGCCCCGGGCTTTTTACATTTCAAATGCTCGCCAGCTGGGCCAGCGGCTGCTTCCGCCTGAAGCAGGGCTCTGGGGCTCACAAAGGCTGGCCAGTGGCGGGGGCTCTCCCCTCTCCAGCTGTGACAGAGGCTTTTTCAAGTGACTCGGAGAAGCTGCTGTCCAGCTGCGGCCTCGCCCTCTCTCAGGCTCTGCATTTTAATCAGGGGCCGCTCACTGCCTCGTTTGTGGGGCTCATGCAGATGCACCCCATGCCTGGCCTGCCCCGCATCCCCACAGCCCTTCCGCTGGCTCGGGCAGGTGAGCCCGGCTGACGTCACCGCAGGTGCGCCCTCCCTGGCCCTGGCCGCCTGGGTCCCTCTGGGTGCCCCCCGCTGCCCGGGCCTGCAGCAAATCCCCTCTGAGTGCAGCCTGAAGGGCCTCTGAGTCCTTCCAGCCAAGGCCCCGGAGAAACACAGAGGCCTTTCCTGTCAGCAGCCGGTGAGGCCGCTGGAAGCCTGCAGGGGTCCCGGCTCCATCCACAGCTCCGATGGCTTTTGCAGGGACCCAGCTTCTACCCTTACATCTGCTGTGCACTTTCCACTCGGAGCTTTTGTTCGCTCTGGTCCCTGTTTTGGAAAACTTTCCGTGTCATATGCCATGACCGGTCGCTCCTGCATGTTGAACCGACCCACATTCTGGGACCTGGTTGACACGGCGGCCGGGCCTGGCCTTCCGAGGGCTTCCCTTTGACCAGCAAGGTGTCTCTCCTCGGTATTTTACTTCTCTTGAGAAAGAATAGAAAAGATTCACAATCACCAAGTTTTCACTTGGTGCCAGTTGCTCAGGCCCCCAACATAGGGACTGGTATAAATGTTCGTTTTCCACCCAGAACTAAGGCACAGAGACTTGGCAATGTTGGCCAGGCCCCTCCCCATGCTACCCAGGGCCATTGTCCTTCATTTGGCTGATCTCCCTCTTCAGTCTAGAATCTTCCTGAGGACTGGACTCTGGTGTCCTACATGTCTGTGGGCCCTACAGTGCCTATCCTTGCAGACACGAATGGGCAAAAGGGACAGAAAGGGAACGACTGGAAATGTACTGAGGACCCCCACCATGTCGCAAACTTGGTCCAAGTTTCCGTGAGAATATCTGATGTAACACCCAGATATCTAGCGAGGACAGGTTTACTGTTGCCATTATTTATGGTAAATAATATTTGGGTTGTGCTAGACAGTAGGAAGGGAAAATGTATTAAAGTTCCAATTCTTCACTTCTTGCTACTTATATTGATCTATATTGATCTTATATTGATCTTCTGGGCTGCTCTCAAAATTGGTTTCTTCAAGGGATGATGGACATAAACTAAATAATCTCCTTCCCCTTTTCATCTAGATGCACTCCCCGGCTAGAAGCCATAGCAGACTTTCTTTTATTTTAACATTGCTTTCATGCTTCTGAAACTTATTTACTCACCACAACTCAGTGAGACAACTATTATTATTCTCAATTTACAAACAAGGAATCAAGGGAAAAGAATTAAAATGTCTATTGAAACCAAAGAAGGACACAAACTCATTCTAGTCCACTGGAGATCTCAAACTCCTAGTCCTAACTTGACCTCATGCCATATTATTCTTGGACCACATATCTTCTTTAATAAATTTAAATTAATTAAAAGCATTTAAAAATTAGTTTATTCTTTAAAAGTCCAGATGCCTGTCTCTCTGACTAAATACCATGTCATCTAGCAACATTGGGCCTTCATTCACACAGGGCAGCAACTTGTGGATACCGATTAACTCCTGACTGCTAGAGTCTAAGGTGAGTTCTCCTGTTTATCAGACTTCATCTCCAGCTTGGTTACTGATTTACAATTATCCGGAAGGCTCCTGAAGATAATGACTTTGCCTCAAAAAGCTTCAAGAAACACCATTCTTGTCAGTGGAACAGTCTGTGATAATGGAAACAGTTGTCGTTAAGGGGTGGTAACAAGGCCTCATTCAGTCAGAATCCGTGGCCCGTGTCTCTTGCATTCTGATATAGATTTCAAAGATCAAGCAGGTTATTACAGGGATCTAAGGATGGTTAAACATCAAAAATTAATCAATTATTAAAAACCACATAATCATTTCCATAAATTCAAAAAAGAAAAAAACCTAGATAAAACTCAGCTCTCTTTCACAGAAAAAAAAAATCCTCAGGACTTGAACTGTCAGTCTTAGCCATTGCAATATGAAAAGAATAAAAGAAAAGCAAAGAGAGTTATTAGGATTTAAGTAACAGTGCTCATTCTGACAGCACATAGACTAAAATTGGAACAAGACAGAGAAGCTAAGCATGGCCCCCAAGCCAGGATGGCATGAAAATTCACAAAGGTTTACTTTTTTTTTTTTTTAAAGGTTTCATTCGGGGCGCCTGGGTGGCTCAATTGGTTGGACAACTGCCTTCGGCTCAGGTCATGATCTCAGAGACCCGGGATCGAGTCCCACATCGGGCTCCCTGCTCGGCGGGAAGCCTGCTTCTCCCTCTCTCACTCCCCCTGCTTGTGTTCCCTCTCTGGCTGTGTTTCTCTCTGTCAAATAAATAAAATCTTTAAAAACAAAAAAACAAAAAAACGGTTTCATTCACTTACCTGACAGAGAAAGAGATCACAAGTAGGCAGAGAGAGGAGGAAGAAGGTCCCCCCCACCGAGCAGAGAGCCTGACGCAGGCCTTGATCCCAGGACCCTGAGACCATGAAACCTGGGCTGAAGGCAGAGGCTTTAACCCACTGAGCCACCCAGGCTCCCTCATATATTTTTAAAAAGATTTAAGTAAGAGATAAAATTGCTCTGAAATGCAAATATAATATGTTTTTAATAGAAAATCCAATATAATCTGTAAACCATTAGAACTAATGAGCAACCTCATATATTCATTTGTTCGGCAAATACAGATGCAGTGTGAGTGAGTGGCTATTTTCCAGATAGTAGATACAGCAGTGAGTACTACAGAAAGTCCTGCCCTTGCAGAGCTAATCTTTTTATTTAAAAGTATTTACAATATGCCTCACGATGCCACATGTTCTAGAGAACAATAAAGCACAGTAGATTAGTTGAGGTATTCTTTTGAAAGTATGTGGTGGTGAAGGAAGACCTCAGTATGAAGATGACATCTGAGCAGAGCCCTGAAGGAAAGAAGACATCTAGGAGCTAGCTGGGGGAGATCACTGCAGGCTGGGGACAAGGGGCACAAATGTTATAAGTGAGAGGCGTGGTGGGCAGGCTGGTATGTGCAAGGAAGTCAGTGAAGCTGCATGAGCCATGGGAGTATGATGCCAGATGAGGTTGGGGAAGTAACATAGGTCCAGATAACAGAATGCCTGTAGCCCCTTGAAATATTTGGCTTTGGGGCACCTGGATGGTTCAGTATTTCAGTGTCTGCCTTCGGCTCAGGTCATGATCCTGGAGTCCAGGGATCAAGCCCAGCACTGGGCTCCCCACTCAATGGGTATCCTGCTTCTCCCTCTCTCACTCCTCCTGCTTGTGTTCCCTCTCTAGCTGTGTTTCCCTCTGTCAAATGAATAAATAAAATCTTTGAATGAAAGAAAGAGAGAGAGAGAAAGGAAGGAAGGAAGGAAGGAAGGAAGGAAGGAAGGAAGGAAGGAAGGAAGGATGGATGGATTTGATTTGGCTTTTACCCTGAGACACATGGGACTCCTGGAGGGTTGAGGCAGAGTGCTGTCTTACAGGATCGCTCTGTCTTCTCTGCTGAAGTAGAGGGCAGTAAGTGCGAAAGTAGGATATCAGTTAGGGGGTAACTGCAATGATCGAGGAGAGAAATGTCTATGGCTTGGGCCAGAAGTAATGCGGGAGGTGTGAGATCCGAATAATTCCCGACTATTCTTAAGGAAGAGTGAACTGGCTTCACAAAAGAAAACTCATACCTGAGGTTTGTTTGTTTGTTTGTTTGTTTGTTTGTTTTAAGATTATTTATTTATTTATTTGACAGAGAGAAATACAGCGAGAGAGGGAACACAAGCAGGGGGAGTGACAGAGGGAGAAGCAGGCTTCCCACCAAGCAGGGAGTCCGACGTGGGGCTCGATCCCAGGTCTCCGGGATCATGACCTGAGTTGAAGGCAGTCGTTTAATCAACTGAGCCACCCAGGCGCCCCTCATGCCTGAGTTTTTAACATATAATGTGAAAGAATGGAATTTCCATTAACTAAGATCCTGAAGACTGCGGAAAAGAGTAGGTTTGGAGGAGGTGGGGAATCAGGGATTGGTTTTGCACACATTCATTTTGAGATATTGATGTGGTCCGTTTGAGCCAGGCTTACGCTGTGGTGACAAAAACAAGTCTTAATGGTATAAATGACAAGTTTGCTTCCTGCTGAGGCCATGCCCACCGTAGATTGGACAGTTCTCCAGGACAACTGCTTTATGCCATGACTTAGTGACTGGCTCTGCCTTCCCTACTCGCAGTCTTCACGCTCAATGCTGAAGGGAATGGCGGGGTCAGAAAAGTGGGCCAGGTCCTTGGATGGCCTCAGCTTGTGGATACCTACTGGGTGCAGGGCTTGTGGCCAGAGTTCCCTGGGAGGTCTGAAATATTCATTATCTCTGCTCTTGGAGAGTTGGGTACCAATGGATCATCCTACGTGCCTCCCCATGGATGGTGTCCTTTAAAAAGAGCCATCCCGCCCAGGGAAATGTCCTTTCCTTAAAGTGGCCCCACTGCTGGGGGACAGTTGACATGGGGCAACACAGGCAGCTCGACTCAATTTGGAACAAATCTGATGGGCCTTCCCAGCTCCAGAAGCCCTCATAGGACCACCTAAGGCTCTGTTTTCATCGCACTGCAGTAAACTTTTCCCAATTCTCCTCCCCTCCTTCCCCCCTTACAGGTGAGTCGCTGAAGGTCTGGTCCCAGTAACCTCCGGCACCAAATCTCTGTGACTCAGCTTCCCAGGAAACCTAATACATGTAACATATTCCTTATTTTCTCAACAAATAGTCACACTGTCCCACCTCACTGAAAGTGTTGTGAAGTAGCTGCATTTGCGGTGAGCATAGCTTAATGTACAGACCTGTCACAATACTACAGTGTGTACCTGAAACTGATGGAACATTGTGCGTCAACTGTACTCAAAGATTCTTTAAAAAGTGTTATGAGAAATACAGCATGTGCATCTGGAAGAGAGATACTCACAATAGCCATCATATATATTCCTTTTAGACACCTAAGAAAAGGTGGTAAGTGAACAAGTGCACATCTAGAAAGTAGACTTTGGGGCTTATGTCCAGCCTGGAGACAGTAATCTTGGGTGATATTGAAAGACTAATATCAGATAATATCCCCTAATAATTAGGGCGGATAAAGAAGACTAGAGGTGTGAGGACTGAGCTCTGGGCACATGAACGTTTAGAAATCTAGGAGAGGAGGAAGAACCAGGGGAGGAGACTGAGAGGCTGGGGATATGCCCATGATATGCCTTAATTACTCCCTAAACGTTCTCACATTGTGCACAAAGGAAATATGTTCACAAAAGGACACTGAACCATTTATTTTTTTCTATAGAATAATGGAAACAACCTAAATATCCATCAAAACAAGAAAGGACAAATAATTTTAGCAAAATCATAAAATAGTATAGAATATAGCAGTTAGAATGGATGAAATTGAGCTGTATGCATTCATATTAATAAATCTCAAAAACATAACATCAGTCAAAAACAGATTTCATTATCATACATATATTAAATCCTTTATATGAAGTTTTTTTTTTTAAAGATTTATTTATCTGACACAGAGAGAGCATGCACAAGGAGTGGCAGGCAGAGGGAGAAGCCGACTCCCCACTGAGCAGGGAGCCAATGAAGAGCTCCATCCCAGGACCCAGGGATCATGACCTGAGACGAAGGCAGACGCTTAACTGACAGAGCCACCCAGGCGTCCCTGAAGTCTAAGGACTTTCCGAACAATACCACATTTTGCCAATGGACAACCCACTTGTCTAGTAACAGCACGTCGTGCATGTGGGCAGCGAGGCGTTCCGCAGTGGGGGACAGAAGGGGAGTAGGTTTGCACCCTGGCATGTAAGTTATCCTCTGCTATTACTGTGAATGCCTGATATGTTGTATGTAAAAAGATACCTTCCCATATTGCTGTTAGAAAGCACGTAACATATCAATACAGTTAGGTTTGTCAAGAGTCTTTTGTAACAATGGGCTGTAAAGTCATCGATCGCTGGGAACCTTGGTTTATGTGGCTGTTGCTAAAGTACCACCGCAATAATAGCAGTAGTGATGATGACAGTGATTACCGGAATGGTACAGTGCTGTTTTAGCCTACCTCGGGATCTGAAGTGCACTAAGCCTTTCTTAGGCATTCTTCTACTCGGTCCTCACCATGAGCCTAGAACAGAGACGATGGTCACCCCTGGGTTTCAGACGAGGAAACTGATACCTCATGTCTCATAGCTGAGAAATGGCAGAGCCAGAAGCTGACCTATCTTAGTTTGACTCCAAATCAAAGATTCTCACATGCAGTGCTCTGCCATTTTCTCTGCCCAGGGTGAGGCTTGGGGCACTTATTTAGTTACTGCCTGTAGATAGAAGTGAACCAGCACCCGCAGCTTGGAGAGGCCAGAAAGAACAATGCGTATCTGGAGCCCATCTTGCTTCCTTGTCCCAGGTGTTGAGCCACAGAGTGGCAAGAATGTCATCTGATCTTCTTTCCCAAGTCCCCAGGGTGTTGAATCCATGCCTGTCCTGCTCTTCCCATGCTGCCTATTTTTTGGTAACAGAGTGTATCACAATTCTCATGCTTCCCCTTCTGGGGAAATGAATTTAATTCAATTGAACTGAATTTAAAATCACAGGTGGAATGATTCATTTCAATCCCCTCAATTTACAGACTCAAAGGAAGAGGCCAGAGAAGTTAAGAGGCTTCCTCATGACCAGCAGCTTCCTCCGTGAGTGCGGCCCAGGGATTCTGGACTCCATTGGCTCAGTAGAACCATCTGATGAACCTGAAACGATTCTGCTGCCCTGGCTACAGAGCCAGGCCCTCTGAGTCAGCTGGTGTGTGGTGGGACTTGGCATTGGCAGCTGCATCATCTCCCCAGGTACTCTTGATGTGAAGCAGTGGTTGAGAACCCCTGCGTTGATGCTTCCTTCCCCAGGCATGCTCTCATAGGCTCACCTTTGATCTCTCTGGACAGGAAGCTGTGATTGGGGCCATGCTTCTCATTGTGTCAATAGGAAAGAGACGGGTTGGGAACAAATGGGGTAGCGTTTGCTTTTCAAAACCTTTCTGAGGTTCATAGGAGATTCTGTCCCATACTTTTTTGTCTACACCCATGTCTTTCGGTATATACATTCTTTCCTTAGTGCGTTTTGTTAAGAAGCAGAGAGAGTGATAAAGTGCTATTCTTAGCAGCTACAAATGGAATGTATTGGAAAATAATGGTGGTTCAGAACCTTAAGGATTGTATTTAGTTCTATTTCAGAAATACACACAAGCCTAACTCGAGTTACTATAATGTCTGTTTTATTGAAAGCAGGGTCATCAAACGTTTTCTGTAAAGGGCAGATTGTAAATATTTTATTGAAGTCTGTATTGCAAGTACCCGAGTCTCCCTTTGTAGCATGAAGAACTTCCACAGATGAGACATAAAGAGGAGGGCGTGGTTGTGTTCCAATAAAAGTTTATTTAGAAAAACAAGGGTGGGCTGAATTGGCTCGCCACCAACCCCTAAAGTATCAGATTGAAAGAGATAATGTCTGGTGATGGTCCAACTTTTATGAAAGCCAAAATATAATTAAAAAGCATTTCTTAGATCATGGAGGTTTCTGAAATTAGTAAGAAATTCTCCAATGTTGTTTTAATATTGTACTCACATATCCAGAGTTTTTTAAGACCCCCCAAAAAAGAAACACAATGTTTTTTCCAGTACCTTTAAAGTACCTTTGCATCTTTTGAGCGCACCTACCTTTAGCACAATTTATAAATGACTCTCTTTTTCATCTTCACGAAAGTTTTAAAAAAATACCAGAAGTAGGCTGCTAAACTCCAGAGCAGTCAAATAATTACTTAGAAAATGGAAAGGCAGTGAACACCAGTCATTTCATGATTTCAATTTTATGATTGCTTCATTACAGAACATACACGTATCAAACTTTCAATAGACCTGCATCATCTGAACCATAGCTTTTGGTTTCAGCCCCAAACTCTGCCACTTACAAAAGCCTGGCCTTGCTTGAATTAGATCTTCGAACAAACCTAGTAAAGTAGTTACTAGAACAAGGAGAATTCTTGGTGTGTTCGGAGCATTGTTCTAAGATGTTGGAAAGAAGGGAAATACCTTCCTCTTGCTATTCCTTCAGGTTCTAGACACCTATCTAAATTCTAAGAGCATCTCAGGGCTACACAGCCATCTTTAGGAGTAGGCTAAGGTAGTCTTAGAATCACGTTATTACTTTCCCCTGCAATCCAGCGATCACTAAAATGACTACTCACATTTGTATCAGTAAAGGGCCACCGTTGAAAGGCAAAGGAGCAAAAAGTCAGAACTACCCAGAACCACCCATCCCACAAGAAATGCAGTGTTCAAGGCATGAAAAGGATTGCTTCAAAATATATTGCCTGCATTTGAGCATCTGGGGGGAGCCAGCCACCGACTCACTCAACCTCCACAGGCTAGAAGCAGATGAACAATCGAAGCTTCAACATCATCTGGTGGGATCTGTGAACAGAGCAGACCAGACTTCTGGATACTGTCCTGGGCAAGTGAGCAGACCTTTGTGCTCTCCGCTGCATGCCTTGCCCTTGGTTCCTATTGTCCCTTCTGTTCACATCATACCAGTTTTCATTGTATTTTCTCCTCTGGCTGTTTTCAACAAACAGGAGTTGAGAGATATTTATTTTCAGAGACGAGTTGTTTTTTTATAATTAAATCCTTTCTTTCATCTTCTCAATGAAGTGGTAGAAGTGCAAAATTAAATGAAGTGAGGCTATGGTTTGATGCACAGAATAATGGATAAGCCAGAGGATCTAGAGCTGTGCAAACCTGGATTTTAATCTAGTTTTGTCATTTACTGAATTGCGACTTTTGAAAATTAAATTCTTTAAGCCTTCGCTTCCTCTTCTCAAATGTGGGAAGATGAGCACATAGCTCACGATTGTTGTGTAGCAGTCAAGCAATATGGGTAATATGCTGAGGCCCCAGCACACAATAGTCGCTCAGTAAACAAAGAGGCGGTGATGATGATAATGATGATGATGGTGACCATGGCAGTGACCTATCTTTCTAAGAGGTGAAGTCATTCTGTGTAGCATAAACGTGCAATGATAAGGGAAGGTTAGATTAGCAAACACACAATCATTTCTGAGTCTCTTTGTCATCAAATGGTTTCAGAATGTGGTTTAGGGTGACTTTCTCCAATGACAGATACAACCATTTCTAAGTAAAGAATGTCAAAAAGCCTTCCCTAAAGCTAAATATAGGTAATTGTCTTTGCATAATCTCATCGTTCTCTCACTTCCTCCCCATTCTAAAGTCATGTATCGTCAAGAATCAAATGTCAAAGCAATTTATTGAATTCTCTGGCAGCGGGAGGAAAAGGTTTGACAATTTAGGTGTTGCCTTAGTCCTAGGAGGCCAGCCAGGCAGCCGCGAACCCTTGGTTACGGCACTTACGTCGCTTTCATTATCCCTGAGAGGGTCAGTCAACAACTCCAGAGAGATGAACCATACTCTGAAATATCTACTTCCTGTGAACAGCACATTGTCCCATCTGTACATCAGTGTTGCTAAGCACTAAGACAACTATGTTGGTTTTAAAGGAAATACTCTCTACTTCATGGCAGTAGAAAGAAAGGGTTTCATAATTAGTGATATTTTCCAACAACAACCCTTATTCACTTATTCTTTTATTGCACACCATTTTTGAGATTCTGCCAAGTGCCGGATGCCCTGATAAGCATGAAGGAGGAGCTGGGAAATGGGTAGAGATACTAGTACTTGAGGAACAGGGAAAATATGAGGAACATATTGGCTCATCATTTCAATAGTTGGCTTTTAACACATGGCATGTCTTATTAGCGTTAGACAGATTCCTTGCTCTAGGAATCTTTGACTCTCTAAGCTCTACCTTTCACCCACCTCGACACAAAACAATAGAGGAGGGAAAGAGGAGGAAAAACCTGAAAGTAAAGAGAAAAATGTTCAGGTAGGATCAGGACCGAGAAAACACACTGTTGGAATCTAGATATTAGAAAGAGAACCAGCATGGGAATACACATGTTACGGGATTCCTCTTGTGTCTTCTCCCTGGGATAAAAGCTCTTCTTACAAGGGATTACTTGCAAAATCATTGTTGAGGAGAGGGGCTGAAAGCAGACTGGAGAGTAGGTAGTGTGACATTTCCTCACTGAACTTCCAGCTCAGCTCCAAAGGCATGCCCAAGTGCAAGGGGTCCTGGTAAATGCACTCTGAACGTGTATGTGTGTGCAAGTGGAATCATACTATATACATATTTTCCTGCCAATTCTTCCTACCACATTAACCCATAAAGATCATTATTTGTACTGGCTGCACAGCGTTCTAATGGAAGGATGCTCGGTTTTATTTAACCAGTCTGTAGGGTCTTCCCCAACTTTCAAAACAGTGAAATATTACTTACTCATTCTATATAATGACATGTTTTTAATATTTGAGTTTTGCGGACAATTGAGCCTTTTCTCATATTAAGCATCATTTTTTTTTTTTTTGGTCAAGATTCTAAGGAACTTTTGCACGAAGCCCTTTCTAAATGTATTACACGGTGAAAGGTCTTAGAAATTCTCCGCGGATCAGAACCGACTGATATTACTTTGGACTGTGGCAGAGAGAGAGCAGCTCCCCACGCGCTATGTTTGTTTCCCATATTCCTGTCTCCTTGATGAGTTAGTTCTTGCCTCTGGGCTACGGATATAAGAGTGAACACTAATTCAGGGCCAAAATACAAAACAGTAGGTCTGAAGTCTGGGTGCAGTCTTCAGGTACTCTTTCCCCACACAGTGACCAAGAAGGTGTGCGCTGAGGTGGCAGAAGTGTTAGATAAAAGCAACAAGAATTGTTGGATTACTTTGTGGAGAAAAAGTGCCCTAGGAGACTGCCAGCTTCCAGCAGAGTACTGATGACTGAGAAGAGCAACGCTTTCCTTAGCCTCTTAAGAGACAGGGGCTGTTACTACAGCGTATTCTATCCTAACTAATCAAATGTCCATGCACTATCACTTCAAATGCTACTTATAATACTTTACAGTATTAATTAATAAGAGTTTACATTTTTACAGGGCCTTAGAGCTTGCTTCATTCTAGAGTCTATATATTTTTTGTTTTTTTGTTTTTGGGGGTTTTTTGTTTTTGCTGCTTTTCATACCCTCTTATGTGATTTTATTTTTATTTATGTTTTAAGATTTTATTTATTTATTTGACAGGGAGAGATCACAAATAGGCAGAGAAGCAGGCAGAGAGAGAGGAGGAAGCAGGCTCCCTGTTGAGCAGGCAGCACGATGTGGGGCTCGATCCTGGGTCTCCAGGATCATGACTGAGCTGAAGGCACTTGCTTAACCAACTGAGCCACCCAGGCGCCCCTAGTTTTATTTGTCAAAGTAAACTTCTCAGAATGAGAACCCCAGAATCTCCCTTCTGAGTAAGCTATTTAATATTTAACTCTTAACACACAGAATGTGCAGTCTTTATTTTCCATCGGAAGTATCCCTTCCAGGGTAAGTGAGATTACTTCCCACCCTCTTGATTTTATGAGTAGTTGTGTGGCAATCGTTGGCTTCTTGAGCTTTTCCTTGACTTTGCTTTCTTTTCCTCGCTTTCTACCTACATAGCACATAGCTTGACTTGATGGGCGTAGGGAAACTATAAATTCCAACAGGCAGAAAAGTGAGTGGATATTGAGGACCCTGTATCTTAACCCCCTCCGCTGACAGCCCTGTCACTTCAGCAGAAGACAGGTCATGGCCTACAGTCCACTCATTTCTTTCACAAAATTATAGAACTGAGTTGATTACCAACTCAGATTTCTCTGTATACCAAATTATCTGGTCATAATCAATATTTATAGCCGTGGGGGACCGAAAATCTGTTCAGATCATGTAATCGAGTACCAAAAACAGATCAATAGTTCACATATATTCAGTATCCACTATGAGCTATGCCTCACACCACGCATCTTAATACGTCATCTCACTAAAACCAAATTTCGTATTAGTCTCGTTTCATACGTGGGGAACTGAGGCTTGCAGAGGGGAGAAGCGTATTCCAGGTCATTCAGGGAGTAAGCAGGGATATATACACAGTGGAATCTCAGTATGTTTGATTCCAGAGCCCCGGGTCTTAACCCTTATACTGTGCTGTAAACAAATACAATCCGCTGTTAGAGACGCCCTCAGGAAAGTGGTCAGATTCACAATTCTCATCAGAGGTCAGTCATATTTTCTGCCTCTTCCTGGAGTCTCTTCTGTACAGGCAGTGGTGGTCTCTCCTTATATGTCTTGTCACTGGTCCAGCAGTCCCTAAACATCAGGGACCTCTGCAGCCAACAGCCTGACTCACCACCTTTCTGGGGATTCATTTGGTGAGGAAAGTGGGATCCCACATGGATTTAGCTTATACCCACACATCTGCATCTGTTCCACCTGTCCCCCAAGGCCCTTGGGGTCACGCGGAGGAGGGCCCAGGTGCACGCCATGCCCACCTGGGTCTGTGTCGCAGCTGAGAAACACTGAGTGCAGGAAATCTCCATCGTGGAAGGGGGCTTCTTGCAAACCTGCCCAAGTTTGCCCCTGAGGGTCTTATTAGCTTTATTGTCCTGTTCAGGAAACAAGTCTGCTCTTTGCCCTGGAGAGGGACATCCACTTCCAGGGCTGCTATATGAATGTTTTTGAAAACACAGTCCGAGATGCACGGAGATCCCATGGAGCAGGGATTCCTGATAACATAAAGGACAAGATGCACCGAGGACGTTGTTCTTACGGATGTTCCCTCGGCTGGGCTGTGAACAGCATCTGCCTGCACCAAGCTTCCCTCCTCAGCCGGGAATGAAGAGGCAGCGTGGAGCGTGAATGGGGATATTAAGTCACCACCAGTCTTCCAGAAGGCCTGTCTTCTGGAGCATCTGCTCTGCATGCAAATTGGTATAATCCATTTGGAAAATATTTTGTAATATGAACAAAGAGACAGAAGTGTATTGATACACACTGAACAGAAATTCCAGGTCTAGGAATCAATCCCAAATGAATAATCCAAAAGCACTGGGAAAATTTATGTAAACAGATTATTTACAATAACAGAATGGTGATCATAATCTAAGGAACAGAAGAATAGATAAATTATGGTGCATTTTTGGATGAAACAATATCTTTTTATTTAAAGTGATGGTGACAGAATTCTACAAATAAGAAAAATACCTATGATGAAATGTTTCAGGAAAATTAAGGTTAAAACTAGGCATATAATGTGAGTACAAATGTGGTGAAATGCCCACTCATAAGGGAAAAAAGATAGAAGAAGATCCACTGAAGATTTGCTAAGCACTCATGGAATTAGACGAGTTGAAGCAAGAATCATTTTTTTCCTCTTCATTATTCTCCAAAAACTTTACACACAGGGTTAGGTTTTTTAAATGGAAAATATGTATAAGGTTAAAAATATGGTATAATGATGTATTCATGTTCTCAATTAAATATTACTCTCTAGATTTAAATCAGAAACAATCAAGAATTAAGCATTTTATTCTTTTATTCTTTATTAAAAGAATTATTTTAATTCTTTCATTGTTTAAGTTTATTAATTAGTTAATACACTTATTAGGTATTAATAAGCTCATTAATCTCTTCCTTAAGACCATGTGTCTCCCAAGCATGAATGGCATCAGGACACACCATCTGCCCACTGTTGGGTGGAGACGCCCTTCATGGGACAGGACTCAACTTTCCTTTCCCTGGATTCCCCCCTTAATCTAGAATAACCCCCAAAAGATAAAATACAAATGCTTACAAGTACGTCAGGGTCCTTAAACATTAGGATTGGCTCTTACTCAACTCTCTGGACTCACCCACCATACTCTCCTCCTATCCCCATTACTACGTCATGCCCTAAAATGAACCTACGAGGACTCTTTAAACTCCTAGAATGGTTCAGGCTCTTTGCCTCCAGACCTTCCCACCTGCTATCTGGTCTGCCTGTAGCTCTGCCCTCCCAACTCACGTTCACCAAATTACATTCCACTAATGGATAAAATCCTTTTCTCCAAGAAGTGCACAGCAGCCCTTAAGTCTGGATATGATGCCCCGCTCAGTTCCGTTAACGCCGTTGTTTTCGCACTCCTCGCCCTCTCTGTGCTGACAGATGCTTTCGGGAGGCCAGGAGATTTGCATGGGGGACTATCTTGGAAAATGCCAAATCTGATTCAAGAGGTAATAATTAGCGCCCATGTATCACTTCAAATTGTCGAGACTAGGGAAGGCTGTTTGAGAATCTGGCTTCTAATATTTGGTGATTTCATAAAAGCCCTGTTTATTTCCTGTGTAAAATTTATTCTTTCTTTTTTTAAGATTTTATTTATTTATTTGACAGAGAGAGAGATCACAAGTAGGCAGAGAGGCAGGCAGAGAGAGAGGAGGAAGCAGGCTCCCCGCTGAGCAGAGAGCCTGATGCGGGCCTGGATCCCAGGACCCTGAGATCATGACCTGAGCCGAAGGCAGAGGCTTTAACCCACTGAGCCACCCAGGTGCCCTAAAGTTTATTCTAAGAAAAGATTTGATCTTGGATGCTGCAGGGTCAGATGGACTTCACACTGAGCGGGTTGTGTGTGAGCCCCCAAAGCATGAGGACAGAGTGCTCACACATGGAGTTTTCGGGGGTAAGGGAAGAGTAGAAATCAAAGACGCATCTGGTGGTTCCCATGTGAAAGGAATTAGATTGCTACTTAACAGGAGACATACAGTTACCAGGCATGCACTTGCTTTCCTTTCTATTTAAATCACTTTACTGTAATGTGTTTCGATTTCCAAACTAAGTTATTATCTCATACTACTTAGGTAAACTGTCTTGTTTTACATTTTTTTCTTAGAAATAAATTTCTCACAATATCAAGTCTTAAATTAGCTCAACTTCTAGCTGAGCTGATCAGGGTTTTGGCAAATCCCTAAAGTATTTATTTCAAACTGTTAAAAAAATCCACCCTGGGGCGCCTGGGTGGCTCCGTAGGTTAAGTGTCTGCCTTCAGCTTAGGTCATGATCTCAGGGTCCTTGGTTCCAGCCCTGCATCTGGCTCCCTGTTCAGTGAGGAGTCCGCTCCTCCCTCTCCTTCTGCTCCTACCCCATCTCCCCTGCTCCTGTGCTCTCTCTTTCTCTCTCTCAAATAAATAAAATATTAAAAAAGAAAATTCCACCGTGAAGTTAGAACTCGGAGTGAACAGAATAAATGAATTCTCTGAGTGAATTGTTAGTCACAGGACTCTAGGACTTCTGCTTTGGTGATTCATGGCCAAAGGGGTGGGAAGGAAGGAAACAGTCCTTTCTTATGTAAGTGTCCTGATCCTTCCCATGTCCTGACTTCCTTCTTCACTTGGCTGGGGATTTCTGACTCTTCCCACCAGGAATACATCACATTTTACACATAAACTGGACCAAACAAGTTATAATAGAAACCTATTTTCAAGTGGAGAATTAGGTGAAATCACTGATGGTTTAAATCGTATTTTAGATGAATTCTACTATATCGACAAAGATTTTCTAAATTTTTTCTCTAGACTAAACTATCTGTAGAGATATCTTAGAATATAAAAAAACAGCTACTTAAAAAAAAACTTTTGTGGGGCACCTGGGTGGCTCAGGTCATGATCCTGGAGTCCTGGGATTGAGCCCCACATCCGGCTCCCTGCTCAACGGGAAGCCTGCTTCTCCCTCTCTCACTCTCCCAACCCCCGCTTGTGTTGACCCTCTCTAGATGTGTTTCTCTCTGTCAAATAAATAAATAAAATCTTAAAAAACAAACAACTTTGTGTTGGAGAGTTTTTCTAAATATTTATCTATTTATTTGAGGGGGGAAGGAGGCAAGGAGGAGGGAGAGAGAGAGAGCCCCAAGCCGACTCCCTGCTGAGTGTAAAGCCCAATGGGGAGCTACGTCCCATGGCCCTGAGATCAGGACCTGAGCCAAAACAAGAGTTGGATGCTCAGCTGACTGAGCTTCTTAGGCACCTCTGTGATGGAGATTTTTAAAAGATATTTTTTGTTTTTTATTTCATATCGCCCTTTATTTTTTCCCCAAAGATCAATATTACCCATTACCCTGGGCTCCTGTTCTTTGGAATTTCAAGGAACTCAGCTGGGAGGGTTTCGGGCCTTAGCATCTTATTCAACTGACAAGTTTACCAACAGTTATCCAACTACAAGCTACACAACATCCTCAGACCTGGCAAACCTGGGGATACATGGTTTTCATTTTGCACCCATTTTCTTTTTTTTTTTTTAAGATTTTATTTATTTGACAGAGAGAAACACAGCCAGAGAGGGAACACAAGCAGGGGGAGTGAGAGAGGGAGAAGCAGGCCTCCTGCTGAGGAGGGAGCCCGATGTGGGACTCGATCCTGGGTCTCCAGGATCATGACCTGAGCCGAAGGCAGTCACTTAACCAACTGAGCCACCCAGGCGCCCCTGCACCCATTTTCTTAATAAAGAAATAAGTGGGAGGTCTACCCTTATTGTCAAAGTCAAGAACTACAGTCCTAGTGGTGGAAATGGAAGGTTTTTATTGCTTGCTCGTATGTAGAGCCTTGTCTGGTATGCACAAAAGAAACATTTCCAAGGTCTTAGGTGTAAAGTTACAAACCATGTAGGGAATATAGAGCAAAAGAGCCACAAAGCTGCTAATATTTTTGACCAATATAGTGACTATATTGCATTCCCCAGGGGACCGTGTGTGCGAATGTATCTGAGCTAGAAGTGCTCTAAGGCTAGTCTCATAGGGTACATCAATGGGTATTTCATCAGCGAGAGCCTGGCCACTGCATATCAGAGAGAACCGTGTTCTGCCTGCCATTCTCCCTGCCCCTGGCTGAGAGGGCAGGAAGGGCTTTTGCTCCCATGAGTGATCTGAGCTGAAGAAGCTAAGCTGCCTTCTAGAATAGAGTCCATATTGGCATGTCAACCATTTCTCTCTGTGTGTTTTCTTTCTGTTGCATTTTCTCCCTTCTGAAGAAACTTGCCATGCGGTATTTAAGGTGACCTAACTCTCAACGAGAACATTCAGTGTGGTTTATCTTTCCACCCACGTACAACTCGCCTTGCAGACTTGACAGGGGTAGATCAGCCTGGTGGAGGAGCAAACAAAAAACCAGAAATACCCTCCTCCAAAAAATACCCCACGGTGTGAAACTCTTTCTGAGAAAGAGTGGCCTGTTTCCTTAAAGTAGAAAAAAAATTAACAAAAATAGATTTTTCTTGAGACTCTTGTTTACTCAGATGGTACCAATTCTGTTTCTAGCACAACACGACTATAGTTGCTACCCAGAGGTTTTTAGAAATCAGATGGATGTGAACGCAGTAGAGTTTAGCCGTGAGTGAGCTGTGCTTCTCACATCTCTTATTAGAAGGTAAATGCATAATTATATGGCACACTCATATAAGAGCAATAAACTTTATGGGAGTATTTATAAAACAGTATGTTTACATCAACTGCGCTATACAAGTAACAAGTAATAATAACATTGTGAAGAAAATTAGCTCCTTAGATGTGTAACATTTAATATGTAGCCCTGTATAATTAATATCCTGGCAATTTAATGTGTTACTCATTTTCTTTTTTTCCCTCCCCTCTACTAGGAAGAAAGAAACAGAATTTGTTTAATTTAATACAACACTTTCACGGTAATATAGAGCCAAATGTTATCAAACTGGATTAATCTGATTTCTTATCCTATAACTTTGAAACTGGGCAGGTTTCTTAACCTAGAGTATGCCCACTTAGATGATTTGTAAATATTGTTACTTCTTCATTGCTGTCGTTTTTTTTCTCCCATCCTGCTAGACACCCTCCAATGTACAGGGCAGTCTTCGCAACAAAGAATTATTTAGCTGAAAATGTCCATAGTGAGTGCTGAGGTTGAGAAATCCTGAATGAATTCACTGATCTTTAAAACCACTCTCCAAGTTACAGATTCGTAGTCTCATTCTGAACATAAAAACAAAACAAAACAAAACAAAAAACAAAACAGGGAAAAAACAAAACAAAACAAAACTCGGGCATGGAGGAACCAAGAGATTCACCAAGATAAAATTGCTCAGCATGAAGTCAAGGGCTTGGGGCTTTTGCACTCAGGGCTTCAGGTTTAAACCCCTGTGCACCTTCTCAGGCCTCTTGTTTCATGAGTACCGCTTGCACTGAGAACTTAGTATTGGTTCCACGGAAGCGTGTGTGTGTATGCGTGTGCACACATGTATTTTCCTGACTTTTAGAAACTGGTCCCTGGGAGGGCAGACAGGTCTGATTAGAGGCAAAACTGAAGAAAGCCTCATCATCCATCTCTGGCCCTTCTGAAGAAAGCCTCATCATCCCCCAAAGCCCCCCTGAGGTAGCCTCCTAGAGCGTCCATCCCATACTGGCTCATTTCCTGGACTGGTTCCTGGGTCCCACCCTCCCGCGGATGGAAAACAGAGGCTCGTCTCCGCCTCAGCTAATCGGGGAGCCGCTCAGACAAGCGCACATGCTCATAGCTGGTGGGAATGCTTCCTGGGCCTCCTCCAGTCATAATAATAGTTACAATAATAACGCAGAGGTTTTCATTTTGCCCCCAAAGCCTCCAGAGCTCCTCCAAACGCTCGCTGGTTGCTTGTCCAAGCTGCCCGAAGCCAGGGCTGCATACTGGAACGGCCTGTGATGGAGCCCTCCCCGGGGGACGGAGGCAGGGAGGGCTGCTGGGCGCGGGTCCTGCGGTGTCCGCGGCCTCCCCGGTGCCTGCGGCAGCCTGGTAATGATGCTCTCGCCTTTTCATGGAGCATTACGTTACCGGAACACACGGGGAAGGGGCCCTTCCTCTTCACGATTTAGCTGTCACTGTCACCACTTAATAACAGTTAAAAGGCAGTGACTCAGACTGCAGGTGTCAGTGCGGCCCGCTGGTTGTCCAATGGACCCAACCCAGCTAATTTAGGTCCTCAACGGCCCCACGCAGGAGGCCTCAAGGCAGGCCCGGTGCCAGCACGCCCTGGCAAGCTCCCGGCACGAGGAGGGCAGGAGAAGCCAGGGAGAAGCCGCTGGGCTGAGCGACATCCAGGTGGAAGCGACGTGGGAGGAGGTCTCAGGCGGGGGGAGCCCCTGGGCTCTGGATCAGTAGGTGATTGATGCTTGATGCTCCGAGCACATGCAGTGTGTCCCTTCTCCTACAACCTCTGGGGACAGAACCCCGGGCTCTGCATTGTGAGCTGTCTCACCTAGCAGGCCAGCCCCTCCACACCGGCCGTGACGGTAAGAGAGCCTCTCAGCACCCCACCGCTTCTCCCCGGATTGTGTCATCCTGTGTATCCGCTGCCCAGCTGGTCCAATCGTCACTCGGTACGAAGGCTGCTTCGTCTCGCAGTCACTTCGGTGACTCCAGGAACCTTCATATGTGGCTCTGGGCCCCCCTCTGCCAGCCCTAGCGGTTCACTAAGGATGCCAGGGGGCCTGCATGGGCATCCACTGGTCATCTGATGAATGTTAATGCATCTAACAAGAACCATCCTATAACATCCCAATGACAAAACCCACCAAGTGCCCATGACATACCAGGTGCCGTGTGTGGCTCTGGGGACAGGCTGGGGACAGGCATTGTCCTTGAGCTCAGGATGTTTGGAGGAAACAAACAGTTGCATGTAATAACAAGATGCCGTGTATGATGCTTTAAGAGGGGAGAATATCCATCACTGAAAACTTGGAACAGATGTGGAGTGGGCAGCAGAGAACACGACCCCAAATTGCCCATGACTTATAAACTAGAAGTCTCTGAGAAGCAAACCGATGTTCTCGGTGTGAGATATTCGGTCCGCTCTGCTTATCACCTCCGTTCCCAGGCTTTGCCCCCATGCCTTTATTGTAATTCCATATTCATCATTCTGGTTATTCATTTCGCCAGCTTTTTTTATATTGAGTTTTTAATTGAAAATTTAATTGAGATAGTGTAGATTTACATATCATTATAAGACATAATACAGAAATATCCTCCATACCTTTTACCCAGTTTCCCCCAGTGGTAACATCTTGTAGAACTAGTCCAATACATACAATTAACCGATGTGACTCAGGTTTCTCCTGACAACATTACCCTGGCGCTTGAGTCTCCCTCCAGCCCCGACACTGCTCAGGGGCTGTCTCCTCCAGGAAGCACTCTCCTGCATCCTCCAGGATCAGGTAGTCTACACAGAAAGGCCACATGTTCTAACTTACACCATTGTTAAAAGGTTTTATTCATTCATATATTTGAAAGGGAGCAAACAAGCGAGCACAGGAGTTGGGAGGGCAGAGGGAGAGGGACAATGGGACTCGCAGAGCCCAACAGCACGCTGGGTCTCACAACCTGAGCCAATATCAAGAGTCAACGCATATCTGACTGAGCCCCCCAGGAGCCTCTTACTTGCACCTTTTTAAGGCGCACATCACATCACTTTATGTCTTTTATTATGTTACAAGAATTAGGCTCATTGTTGAACAAAATGTTTATCTAAAATCAATCATGGAAGTATATTTTACTTTCTGAAAAATGACAAACAAGTAGAAGTGAGTATTTGGATCCCTTCTCAGTGAGATCTAAAGCCTTCTATGCTCTCCGTGTCACACCTGCCCTTCCTGCAGCCCCGCCCCATGGTAACACGCCTCCCCCGTGCTGTCTGGAATCCTGAAGGCGCATCTGTGAGAGCCCTTTCCACACTACGGCTTGTGTTCGTGTGCTTCCCTCTCTCTGGTGAGACTTGAGTCCTAAAGAACACAGACTGAGTCTTGTTCACTCAACACCTTACATGGGACTGAGATAAACAGGAGAAACTTACTTTTTGTGTGGAACTTAACTTCATGTGGTATCTGTTGGTCATTTGGGCAAGAGCTTTGAGGAGCCAGCCCCAAATTCTTTGCTTGTAAGATTGGGTCTTTCCACTGTTCATGCTATACAGGAAAGCAGTAAGAGATTCTAAAACAATCAAATCCAAATGAAATATTTTTTTTCTTTAAGTTTTTATTTATTTATTTGACAGAGAGAGACACAGCAAGAAAGGGAACATGAGCAGAAGGAATGGCAGAGGGAGAAGCTGGCTTCCTGCCCAGCAGGGACCCTGATGTGGGACTCGATCCCAGGGCCCTGGCATCATGACCTGAGCCAAAGGCAGACACTTAAAGACATTTAACACCCAGGTGTTAAATGAAATCTTAATAAATCTTAATAAAGTTTCAAATTATACATCAACACTGGGACCTACTTACCATGAGTAGATTTGGTCTGTACGGGGACTCTGTTTTAACTCAAACTTATGCCCTCAAGACTTTAATTTTGAACTCATTTTGGTACAGAAAACCCAGCTCTTGGGCTCGGTAAATGGGTAAGCAGCAGTTGAGGAAGTTAGTGTTAAAAGTAATTTATACGTGATGCCTCCAGGCTCCAAAGTCCTGTCCTGTTCGGTGACATCCTGGGACAGCTGTGGACAGAGTCTGTATTCTTGAGTCCGAGCAAAACCATCTTCCCTGAGTTACCTCTGAAATTCATGACCTCTACTTACTTAGGACATTTTGTACATAATCAGCACAGGGAAGACATTTTTGTCTGTTGTATAAAGTCTTCATGACAGATGTTACCCTGATGGGCAAGATGGGCAGACTAACATAATGATTAGGAACAATGGGTAGGAGTTGTGATGACAGTCTGTGGTCATGTACACATCGACCAGCCCTGAATGAACTTGACACAAGGCACATTAACTTCTCTAAGCTTCAGTGTCTTTTTCGTTACAAGATGGTAATAAAAATTACATCTGTTGTTTTGAAGACCATGTAAAAATAAGATATGATAATGTGTATGACCAGCATGAGTTAAAAATAACTTTTTATGTGCTTTTGTCATGTTCTTTAGCCACTATTTAGTAGCAGATAATAAAGTAAAATTTAAAAAATGCCAATTTGCTGTCTTTTAGCCATAATGAAGCAAAGAGCTAATATTTCATCCTTAGCCATAGTAGCTATGCGAATCTGAATGTTAGTATGTGGATTTTTCTCTTGCTCTCATATGATTTTTGTTTTTACATTACATTTAGATCTTAAAGACAGCATCTTATCTACACAACACAATTTGGAAGTAGAGGTAAGGCAGATTCTAGAAATAAGGAAGCACATAATTTTTATTAACATAAAATATAGTCCTCTTATCATTTAGGTCTTTAAATACTGTTAGGGTAGGAAAATATGCACAAAGTAAAAGTAATACACACACACACACACACACACACACACACACACACACAGAATGTGGTGTGGTGGTGAATGTAACAGCTGGCTCTCCAAGAGCAAAAACCCCTCTTTTGTAGGGCCTGTCAATGTCGATGGTATAAATACTCCTACAATAGCTAATTCCAGCTACCCAATGGTTTAAGAGCAACTCCTGTGGCCTGAATTAGCTCCAGCAGATAGACACTAAATTGGAAGGAAATCAAAATGGGAACTAAATTCAGAAAAGAGAAGCCCCATGTCTGTGGACCTAAACCATCAGGGAGGTCTCAGCGAACACAGATAACCTGACCTAGGTTGGAAAAAATACAAAACCTTTGGAAAAAAACAGGAGCAGGTGAAAAGCTCTAGCATCCATGTGTAGCCAGCTCATTCATTATTATGCATTCATTCATCTATTTACTTACTCAAAATATTTTTGAATTACAACTGGGTGCCAAACATTCATTTTAAGGTTTAAATACAAAGCGAATACAATCGCTGAAGGGACAGGGAGTCAGAGATACGTACTAAAATAAGGTGTGGACATAGTGCTAGAACTAGACACATGTGGTCACTGTGGGGAGGACCTATCCCAGACGAGAATGCAAGGTCAGGGAAGGCTTCCTGGAGGTTGTGACTGGGTTTTAAGATTAAAGAGATCTTACCAGGCCAAGACAGGAGAGAGAAGGGCATTCCAGCCACAGAGTGTTTGAGTGAAATGAAGGGGGGAAGGAGCATGGACTGTGGAAAACTACAAGCAGATCCATGCTTGGGGGTGGGGGGTACGGCGTGTGGAGGGGGCCCACAGGGGACAGGCAGGAGGAAGAAACTGGCTAGGCACTGGACCGATGTGGATTCTGAAAGAGCTGGGTCCTCTTAAGAGGCAATGAGTTTCTGCTAAAGCCATGGTGCCTCCCTGTTGGAGCTGAGTAGATGAACCGAACTGTATTGAGATAGGTCATGTGCTGTTTGTGTCGGTTCTGAATGGCGAAGGGCAGGGCCGTGAGAACCCCTCTCCCCTAAAGGCTATTGCCACTGTCCAGGCAATGTTTCATGATTGCGTGAACAAAGGCAGGAGGATCTGGGATGGAAAAGAGTCTACTACAGAGTCTGTGCAGTTCATAACTTGTCCTTCAGTTTGACCTTTTCACTCAGCTTCCAATATAAGCCAAGAGACATTTTTATCTGTAAATTTAGGTTTAAATTCTCCTTTTTCAATAATTAGCTAATTCAGAACTGTTTATTTTATTAAATGCCTGTTTACTCATTCAATAGACTGTCTCATAGATGCACTAACCTGAAAGGCACTGTGCGTGTGTGTTAATTTATTCCTGATAGAGCATGATACTTGTTTTCTAATTTTCCTCTTTTATGTGAAATAAACACATTTATCGCTAGATTAGTTTTTGTGTCAGCTGAATGAAAGAATAATTAAAAATTCCCTCAAATGATTATTAATCTTCATTGGGAGTGACTCCTACAGCATGATGAGTAGAGGGAAAGGCGAGGTTAATTATAAAATTATTTCAGCTCTAGAAAACTTAAGATGTCTGGAGCTTAGAAGCTTGAAAAGTAGCCCTTTTGAAGCCCCATGGATTTTTCTATCTTTGCAAATACAACAGAGGAACTGAGGTCCAAACTACCTGACAAACAAAATTTTTAAAACGCCCCATCACTAGGGTTTCAGCAGGAAAATAATATAATAAAATGTCTTAGTAAAACTGTATCTCTGGATTAATTTTACCCTAGAAGTTCCTGAAAATAATGCATTGCCTTTGCATAAAGATTGTGTTTAAAATTTAAATTAAAATATATTTAAAGAATATTGAAAACACTTGAGAGTCATTTGCGTTTGCATTTAATATGTGATAATTAGAATTTCCTGTCCAAAGTACATTTTTCCTCTCTAATGCTTTATAAGATGCATGATTGATTTCCCAATAACATGATTGTTAATATAATCAAATCATTTTGTTTTGAAATGTGTTTTTCATTATAAAATTAATATAATCACATCACAGGACATTTGTGAACTGTAGAGACTTAGACGTTAATGTCCATTTAATGCACTTTAATGTCCAGAACTGAAATAGCAAAACAGTGGAGCAACTAAATGTCCATAGATGGAAGAATGGTTTAAAAATCTAGTATGGGATACAATCTGGCAATTAAAATATTAGATATGGCATAAAGACACAACTGGCATAGAATGACCTGTACATCAGTGCTGAAAACGGGCAACAAGTAACAAAACAATCCATATAACGTGAAGCTACAATGCAACAATAGGTGTTGTAAATGTATGGGAAAGGGACCTCAAGAGAAAGCACATCAAACCGATGGGGGAAGTTATCCCTAGGCTGTGTGCTTCTGTGTGTTTTAGCATTTGGCAAGAGTCAGGGATAGATTTAGGGACAGTAATCCAAGGAAATTCAATTTTATCTGTTAAGTTTAAAAATTGTAGGGGTGCCTGGGTAGCTCAGTTGGGTAAGTGTCTGATTTTTGATTTTGGCTCAGATCTTGATCCTGGGGTAAGATCAAGCCCTGCCTAGGGCTCCACGTTCAGCCGGGAGTCTGCTTGAAATTCTCTCTCTCCTTCTCCCTCTTCCCTTCCCCCCACTCACCTACTCATTCTCTCTCTCTCTTAAGTAAATGTCTTTTAAAAATTATATTGTGATATTGCATATTAGCTGCATGACTAATAACAGATAAGAGGGAATAGAAAAGAGAGGAATGTTGCAAGATTTGTGAGTCTGCCACTGCAACATAAAACCAATTAAGATTTAGTATATTGTTCCCAATATTTTTCCCTTTTTCTTTCCAGTCTACATTTAAAAAATACAGATACAATTTTCATGTATATAAAAATTCCCTCATTTTTCCCATTCAATGTTTTAATATATCATGACATAGTTTCCGTAACTGGGAATGTGCCACAATTCCTGAGTATACTCTCCTTGTGTGTCATTTGTGTCTTATATTTTAATATTAATGATGAACACCTTGCAATAGTTTGAGCCCATATTTTGAAGAACTTCTTTAGGATGGATATTAACTATTATTAGGACAAAACCTATATACATTTTTGTATTTTTAAAATTTTATCTTTTCACAAGGAACGCTACCTGTGGTGAAAGTCAAGAATCTACACAAACATGTTACAAGTCATGGCTTATTTCAGATCCTTAAGCAGATTTATTTAACTGTTTGGTTTCGTTTGGTTTGGCGAGGAATGGATCAGTGTCTGGACAAATGCTCTGTTGAAGAGGGCAGCGTTTCTCATTAATCAGCTTATTCCTTCCGGACATGGCTGGAGGGAACTTGGTGCCTGATACAGTGCTTCTCCCAGGGGAGTTTTGGCTCAGTGACTAAGTACTGAAATCTCAGGTAAAACAAAAAGGTGATGGCAGCCACAGCCGCTTGGGGGCGTCAGACCTGGCAGTCTGGAGTTATTTTTTGGCTGCATCCCTGCTGCCACAGATACCTTTTGGGTAGTCAGAAAGACGTGGCAATCAGAGCTGTGTATCTAGCCACGGTTCTAATGCAGCCAAGCATGAAGGTCTAGGCTCCATTCAGGTCAAGCACAATGAGCTCACACATCTGTGCATCTATGGCAGACTGTTCTAAGAGCATAGAGGGGAAGTGTGTTTCCTGCATGAATGTATCTACACTGTTCATGAGTTGCTAGCACTCACTCTTTTTTACAAGTTTTTTATTTTGAAATAATTATAGATTTATAGACTTAGATCAGAGAGATCCTGTGTACCTTTCACCCAGTGATTTCTCCCAATGGTTACATGTTGCATAAACATGGCACATAGGATTATACCCTGGCACAATGGGTAGGCATAGTTCTACACTGTTTTATCTACGTAGGTAGATTTGTATAAACACCATCACAATCAAGACACACAGAGAGAGACTATTCCATCACCAGAAATTTCCCTTTGTTACCCTTTTCGTAGTCCTGTCCTGTTAGCCCCTCTACCATGTGCATGATCTCTAAAGCCTGGCAACCACTAATTCGTTTCCCAACTCTATAATTTTGTCATGTTGAGAATCGTACTGAATCATACCACACAGAATCATACCACACAGTAGAAGAAATCATACTGTGTGTGAACTTCTGAGACTGACTTTTTTTCACTGAGCATAATGCCCTTGAGACCCATGCAAGTTAATGTGTGCATAAGTATTTCCTTTTTACTGCTGAGTAGTATTCCATTGGACAGATATACTACCATTGTTTAACCATTCACCTATTACTGAAGGACTTTGGCTTGTTTCCTGGTTTGGGCTCCCACAGATAAAGCTGCTATGAATAATCATGTTCAGGCTTTTGTTGTTACATATGTGTTTACTTCTCTAGAATAAACATCCATGATGGAAATTACTGGTTCAAATAGTAATTGCACTTTTAGTTTTATAAATAAAAAAATAAAAAGGCAAATTGTTTTCTAGAGTGGATATTATTGTGTAGTCCCATCAGTGATATGAGTGATTCAGTTTCTCTATACATTTGCCAGAATTTGGTATTGTCACTATTTTTTAATTTTACATGTTCTAATAGTTGTGCAGTAATATCTCCTCATGGTATTAGCATTCATTTCCCTAAAACTAGTGTTCATAAGATGTTAAACATTTTTTAATGTGATTATTTGCCATTGGTGACAGATGCATTCATGACCCTTGCCCATTTTCTAATTGAATTGCTACTTTTTTTCTTCTGCTGAGTTTTGAGAGTTCTTAATATAGTTTAGATATGATGCCTGTGTCACATATATGGTTTCCACATACTTTATCCCAGTATGTGTCTATATTTTTAATGTAGACAAAGTCAAGATATCTTTTTTTTTCATGGATTGTATGTTTGGTGTCATGTCCAAGAGTACTTTGGCAAGTCCTACATCCTGAAGATTTTTGTCCTATGTTATCTGCTAAAAGATTTATATTTTTACATTTAACATTTCAATCTTTCATCTATTTTGTATAACAAGGTTTAAATCAAATTTATTTCTCTTCTCTCTCTCTCTCTTTTTTTCTCAATTAGCTATCCAATGGCTCTAGTACCACTTATTGGAAGAATATCCTTCCTTCATCAAATTACTTTCATGCCTTTGTCAAAAATAAGTTGCCTGTACCTGTATGGAGCTATTTTTAGCCTCTCTTTTCTGTTTCAATGATCTTTATGTCTACCATCCAGCAAAAGCACAGTCTTGTTTAGTGTAACTATATAATGAGCCTTGAAATTGGGTAGTGCTTTCTCCCAATTTATTCTTCTTTTTCAAAATTATTTTAAGTATTCTAGTTCTTTTTTCTTTTTCTTTTTTTTTTAAGATTTTATTTATTTGACAGCGAGAAACACAGCTAGAGAGGGAACACAAGCAGGGGGAGTGAGAGAGGGAGAAGCAGGCTTCCTATCGAGCAGGGAGCCCGATGTGGGGCTCGATCCCGGTTCTCTGGGATCATGACCTGAGCCGAAGGCAGTCGCTTAACCAACTGAGCCACCCAGGCGCATCATGTTTTTCCACATAAATTTTAGAATAGTCATATCTGTATCTACAAGAAAACTTGTGGGACTATAATAGGAATTTAACTAAGACTATTTGTCAATATGGAGAAAATTGACAACTTTATTGGTAAGTCTTCCATTCCATGAACATAGTATGTCTTTCCCTTTATTCTACTGACACATAGGTATTTCATTCTCTTTGAACTATTGTGAATGATATTATATTTTAATTTTCACATGTTCATTGCTAGTATATAGAAATACAATTTGTTTTTGTATATATGTTGCTGTCTAATTATGTGATATTGCCAAAATTACTTATTAGTTTTAGAGGTTTTTGTAGATTACTTGGCATTTTCTGTATAGACTATCATGTCATCTGTAAATAAGGGCAGTTTTATTACTATCTTTCTTATCTTCATAATTTTTATTTCCTTTTCTTGTCTTATTTCACTAGTTAGAGTTTCCAATTACATTTTTCATAGCACTGATGATAGTGAACATCCTTCGTTGTTCACAGTCTTCAGGGCAGAACATTCAGTCTGAAAGCATTACATATTTGTTGTAGATTTTTTTCTTTGTTTCTTTTTTAAGGTTTTATTATATATATATATATATATATATATATATATATATATATAATAGGGTAGCTTTTTTTAAAGGTTTTATTTACCTTTTATTTTATATACCCTAAGGCTTATTATATTTATATATATATATATATATATATATATATATATATATATAGAGAGAGAGAGAGAGAGAGAGAGAGAGAACAAGCAAGGGGAGAGGGAGAAGCCAGGACTGTGGGAACAAGACTTGAGACAAAGGCAGATGCTTAACTTGAGCCCCTATTGTAGGTTTCTTATTGATGCTCTTTAATTAGTTGAGGAAGTTTCCTGTTCTAGTTTTCTGATTTTTTTGCTTTTGTTTGTTTGGTTTTTTAGTCATGAATGGTTATGTTAGTTTGTTAAATGCTTTATTTGCACTACTGATACAATTATCTGATTTTCCACTTTTAGCTGTTTAATATGATGGATGATACTGATTGATTTTCAAATAATAAATTGCTTTCCTTTCCTGAATTGAGTCTCACTTGGTAATGTATTTAATTATTTTTATACATTTTTGAATATATTTGCTAATATTTTGTTTAAAAGTTTTGCATGTCTATAAAAATAAAAAGCTTCTGCACAGCAAAGGAAACAGTCAACAAGACAAAGAGGCAACCCATGGAATGGAAGAAGATACTAGCAAATGACACTATAGATAAAGGGCTAATATCTAAGATCTATAAAGAACTCCTCAAACTCAATACCCCAAAAAAAAGATAATCACGTAAAAAAATGGGCAGAAGACATGAACAGATTCTTCTCCAAAGAAGACATATAAATGGCTACACATGAAAAAATGGTCATCATCATTAGTCATCAGGGAAATTAAATTTCAAAACCACACTGAGATACCACCTTACACCAGTTAGAATGGCCAAAATTAACAGGACAATTTTGTATATGGAGAAAAGGAAACCCTCTTAAACTGTTGGTAGGAATGTACATTGGTGCAGCCACTTTGGAAAAGAGTATGGAGATTCCTTTACAAAAAGCTACCCTATGACCCTGCAATTGCACTGCTGGGTATTTAGTCCAAAGATACAAATATAATGAAAAGAAGGGCCGCATGTACCCCAATGTTTATAGCAGCCATGGCCACAATTGCCAAACTGTGGAAAAAGCCAAGATGCCTTTCAACAGATGAATGGATAAAGAAGATATAGTCCATATATACAATAGGAATATTTTGCCTCCATTAGAAAGGATGAATACCCAACTTTTGTATCAACATGGACAGGACTGGAGGAGATTATGCTGAGTGAAATAAGCAAGCAGAGAAAGTCAATTATCATATTGTTTCACTTATTTGTAGAGCTTAAGGAATAACATAGAGGACATTAAGAGAAGGAAAGGAAAAGTGAATTCGGGTAAATAGAAGGGGGAGACGAAGCATGAGAGACTGTGGACTCTGAGAAATAAATTGAGGGTTTTGGAAAGGAGGGGTGGGGGATGGGTGAGCCTGGTGGTGGGTACTAAGGAGGGCACATATTGCATGGAGCACTGGGTGTGGTGCATAAATAATGAAACTTGAAACACTGACAAAATAAAATTTAAATTCAAAAAAAAATTGCATGTGTATTAATGCAAGATATAATCCTGTAGTTTTCTCTACTGTCTGAGTCTGGTTTTGATATTGGGAAAATACTTGTAAAACAACTGAAAAGTATTTCTTTCTCTTCTATTTTGTGTAGAATTGGTGTTAATTTTTAAACTTTTAAAAGTCTCCAATGACATTATCTGAGCCTAGAAAATTTTTAGAAGATTTTAACTTACGCATTCAACTTTCTTAATAGTTATAAATCCATTCAAATTTTTGGTTTCACATTAGAGAAGTAGTGGTGGGGGGTGCCTGGGTAGCTCAGTTGGTTAAGCATCTGACTCTTGATTTCAGCTTAGGTCATGATCTCAGGTTGTGAGTTGAACCCTACATCAGGTTCTGCACTCAGTGGTGAGTCTGCTTAAGATTCTCTCCCTCACTCTCCTCTGCCCTGCCCCTTTCCCCTTTCCTGCTCATAAGAATACCTGTGTTCTCATTCTCTAAAAAATAAATAAATAAATTTGTAAAATAAAAGTTGGTGTAGTTTTTACTTCCCATAATTAGTATATTTCATCTAATTTATCAAATTCATGTGTGTAGAGTTGTCAGTAATATTCTCTTATTATCTTTTTGATATGTATAGGGTCTCTAGTGATATTCTTTTTTTTATTTCTGATAATAGTAATTTGTGTCTTCGCTCTGTTTTTTGTTTGTTTGTTTGTTTGTTAGCCTAGCTGAAGGTATGTCAATTTTATTAATCTTTTTAAGGAACCAGTGTTTTTGTTCATAAATTTTCTCTGTTTCAGATTTGTGTATCTGGGTTTTTTTGTTTGTTTGTTTTTTGTTTTTTGTATTGTGTTTTCACTTGTACTTATTCTAATCTTATTTTAATTACTTTTTCCTCTGCTGGCTATGAGTTTATTTTGCCCCCTCTTTCTTTCTTTCTTTCTTTCTTTCTTTCTTTCTTTCTTTCTTTCTTTCTTTCTTTCTTTTGAGATGTGGGAGCTTAGATTGTTGATTTAAGACATTCTCTATTCTAACCTAAGTTTTTAGTGCTATAAATCTCCCTCTCAGCTCTGCTTTACCTGCATCCCACAAATTTTCATATTAAATTTTGTATTTGCATTTCCATTTAGCTGACACATTATTTTATTTCCTTTGAAACTTCCTCTTTGATGTATGGATTATTTATAAAAGTGTCGTTTAATTTATGAGCATATGGAGATTCTCTTGTTGTCTTTCTGTTATTGATTTTTAGTTTGGTTCCATTATAGTCACAGATCACACTCTGATTTCAATTCTTTTAAACTTCTTAAGGTCTATTTTATGGCTGAGAATATTTTCTATCTTTGTATATGCTCTGTGGAAACTTGGGAAAAAGTGTATTCTGTTACAGTTGGGTGGAGAGTTGATAAATTTCAGTTTCATTCTGGTGGTGGATTGATGCTGAGTTGTCTATATTTTTGCCAAATTTTCTGTTTAGTTATTACATCAATTATTGAGTGAAGACTGTTGAATTCTCCTACTACAATTGTTGATCTATTTCTTTTTTCAGTTATATCACAATATTTTTTAGTTTGCGTGTGTGTGTTGCATATACATTTAGGTTCTATGTCTTCTTGATGGACTGACCCTTTGTCTTAGTTCAGGCTATGATGAATTACCACAGACTGGATGGCTTAAACAACAGACATTTATTTCTCACAGTTCTGGAGGCTGGAAGTCCAAGATCAAGGTGCTGGCCGGTTCTGGTGAAAAACCTCATACTGATTTGTAGACATCTTTCTTGTCCTTAATATGGTGGACAGCAGAGAGAAGCAAGCTCTCTTTATCTCTTTATACAGGGACATTAATATCATGAGAACTCCACCTTCAAAACCTAATACCTCTCAAAAACTCCACTTTCTAATATCAATACTTTGGAGATTAGGATTTAAACATATGAATCTGGGGAGGGGTGTGTGAATATGCATTCCATACCACTGTGTATTCACTACAGAATGTCCCCCTCAATATTTGACAATTTGCTTAATGTTCATTTTATCTGATATTAATACAACCACTCCTCATTTCTTACAATTAATGCTTGCCTGGTATATGTTTTCTTATCCTTTTACATTCAACATATCCACATCATTACATTTAAAATGAGTTTTTATAGACAGGATATAGTTGAGCCATGTTTTTTGTTGTGGTTTTTATTTGATTTTTTTCAACCCACTTTGCCATTCTCTTTTAATCAGTGTATTCAAACCATTTGCATTTAATATAGTGATTGCTTTTTTAATTCGTTTTGTTCTGTTGTTTGTTCTGTTTTCACGTCTCTTTTTAAATGTTTTCTGCCTTCCACTGACTCACTTGGACATTTTTTAGAATGTCATTTTGATTTTTCTATAGTGTTTTGAGTATATATAAATCTGTATAGTGTTTTTAATGGCCACTGTAAGCATAACCATGTATCTGACTTACCACAGTCTCCTAGTGCTAACATTTTACTAGTTGAGCAAAGTGTAGAACTCTTACCTTCCTTAAGCAATATTTATCATTCCCCTGTTATAATAATTATCTTAAATATTTACATACATTGCTTCAGTTTTCATATATAATTTGGAAAATTCCAGAGGAGAAGAGATTTCTATTACATGTGCCCATACTTTTGGTTTTCTATGTTCTTCCTTTCTGACAGTCCAAGATAATTTCTTTTATCACATACTTTCCATTTATTAGAGAATTTCCTGGAGCCCTTCTTTTTGGAGTAGGTCTGCTGATAGTAAGTCCTCTCTGAATTTCCATTATCTGAGAATGTCTTCAGTTTTTTGAAGGATATTGTCACTGGATAGGGACTTCTGAGCTGACAGTTATTTTCTTTCAGCACTTGAAAAATGCTGTGCCATTTCCTCCTAACCTCCGTAGTTTATGCTGAGAAATCTACCTTCACTGGAATTGTTTATTCTGCAGGTTATATGTGATTTTTCTCTTGTGGCTTTTATGTATAGATTTGGATAATTTGTGCTGTCCATCTTTAGGTTCACTGATTCTTCTGTCCCTCCTGGTATGCTATTACACCCACTTCCTGGGTTTTTAATTTTGGCTATTGATTTTTTTTGTTATATAATTTCTATTTAGCTCTTCTTTATATTTTTTTCTTTGTTGAGATTTTCTATATTTGAATTTGTTTCAAGTGGGCTCATAATTGCTCAGTGAAGCATTTTTATCATAGTTGCTTTAAAATGTTTTTCAGATAATTCTAGTATCTGTGTTGTCTTGGTTTTTGTGTCTTATGATTATCTTTACTCATTCAATTTGAGGTTGTCCTGGCTCATAGTATGACAAATGATTTTCTACTGAAGCCTGGCCATTTGGGGGCATTATAGTTTAAGACTCTGGATCTTAATTAAATCTTAGGCTTTAGCAGATATCCTTTTACAGAATTCTGTTTGGTGAAGGGCATTCACTGTCAGGTGAACAGGGAATTTCAAGTTGTCCACTCAGCTGTGGTTGACACCCAGTGGGGAGGGCCTCCTTTTTACCACTGGGTGAGAATAAGATTTCACTTTTCAAATTAGGTGTCTGTGATACCACTCTGGCTATTAGGAGGAGGAGCACACTATTGCTCTTCTTTATATGGTTTCCCCGACACCCTCCCCAGGTGTCTAAAGTGTCTATAAGATGGTGACATCATTAGGTCTGTGCTCATTTTAGGTCAATATACATTACTGAATAAAAAACAAGTTAATGGGGCACCTGGGTGACACAGTGGTTAAGCCTCTGCCTTTAGCTCAGGTCATGATCCCGGAATCCTGGGATCAAGCCCCACATTGGGCTGCCTGTTTGGCGGGAAGCCTGCTTCTCCCTCTATCACTCCCACTGCTTGTGTTCCCTCTCTGGCTGTGTCTTTCTCTGGCAAATAAGTAAAATCTTAAAAGAAAACAAAACAAAACAAGTTGAGTGTTAAAACTGGGCCAACCTTCTACAGACATAGGTTCCTCACCATTTATAGGACACAGTCCCTTCTAAATATACTGAGACCCATCATAATCTGTGTCCAAAGAACCTCTTATATTCCCTCCATTTATCCCCTTCACTCACTTTGTATTCCAGCCAAAAAAGGGATTTGTGACATCTATCTCTATCTGGCATGTGCCCTCTAGTCTTCTCTTTGTTTACACTGTTCCCTTCTGCCTAGAAAACTATCCATTCAATTCAGTTACTCTCTTTACCCTACAAGTCTTGTTTAAATAGCCCTTTAACAAAAGGTCTTGCGCAACCACAGAAATTTTTCATTGCTTCCAAATCCTGTTATTAATAGCATATGTTTAGCATGAACTAGGGTTAATTATGAGCTTATTTTTATAAGTGTCCTGGTACCCCAACCATTTTGTGAAACCTTCACAGAAATGTTGGGAGAATACCTTGCTCAGGAAAAGCATTTTTAATGACTCTACTTGTGTTCTTTTAAGCCAGTCATTTATTTGAGTAATGGGTAGGAATTGAAGAAAATCCAGTGAGGAGGTGGTGGGTTGAGACATAATAAAATTGAGTGATCAAGATTATTATTGACAATGATTCTTAAAACCACAGGCATTGGTGAAAAGAATGCAAAGGGAAACTTGTATGATTTCGTAAAAATATGAAAATATCTCAAATTTCATTTTCTTATACAATTGCAACAAAGCATACACTGCAGGACAGCATTTAAATTCATTTCATCATTCCCATTGTTATTTACCAAGCAACAATGTGTTGTCAAAATTTAAAACATCAGAATAAAGAAAACCATGGAATAGTATTCCTTTGTAATTATAGTTTAAACAGTAATTTATATCTCTTATCACAGATGATTACTTACTCTTTAACATATTGAGCCGTATTGGGTAGGGTTGTGTTCGGCTTTCATTTTATTTATTTTCTTGTTTACTTGCATTATGTACTGGAAATGCTCCATAGAAACGGCATATTCTTATAATTCCCCAAAACTCATTTGCATCTGAGACCTAACTGAAACTCTCAACAGTGCAATTAGTAGTGAGGGTTTACATTTTTCTTTCATAATAGAAAGTCTACAACATCATTAATTTCCTAAGCTCCTTGCTTTCTGCTCTATCATCACGTGTGTGGGTTTTTTTTTTTTTTTTTTAATCTTGCCTATTGCCTCTTGATCACAAAAGAAATGCTCTATCTCAAGTTCATGCTCTCATTCCAGGAAGGAAGAGGATGGAAATGAATGACAAAAAAAAGTGGTGGTGTCTATTCCAGGAAAGCAAAACTTTCCCAGAAATCCCCAGCTGACTTACACTTACATCTCCTTTGCATTAAGTCTGTCACCCAAACTTTAAGAGAGGTCAAATGTAATTTTTTTTTACACTTTTATTATCCTGACATATTTTTAATGTTTTTATCTTGGCTATTCTGAAGAAAATCAGTGCTGGGTCTGGGAGGAGAAAAGGGAGATGGATTTGGGGGAGGCAACTAGCAATTTCTGCCCTAGGACATCAGAATCCTGGTGTTAGTAGATAAAACTTTATCTAGCCTTTAAAAAATGAGTCTCCAGTGCCCTTGCGTGTAATGTAGGAATAAGCACCTGAACTTTTCTGGAAACCTTTTAAAATTAGGTGGTTATGACACCAGCACCCATGAGGCCCCACTGCTCTTCACGTGGGCACCTCTGTGGGGCACAGGTTGGTACCCACCGGTTCTTAGCCATCACTTGGATGTCTGCATCATATTTTCTTTTTTTCTCAAGATTTTATTTATTCAATTGAGAGAGAGACACAGAGAGAGAGCAAGTGAGAGAGCAGGAGCAGGGAGAAGGGGCAGAGGGAGAGGAAGAAGCAGACTCCCCACTGAGCAGGGAACCTGCAGGGCTCCATCCCAGGACCCTGGGATCATGACCTGAGCCAAAGGCAGGTGTTTAACCCACTGAGCCACTGACCCTCAACAGCTTTTCATGTCAAGCACCAGAACATGTCGTATTTCCATCAGCTATCAGTGCCCTCTTTTGAGTTTGGGAACCTTTCCTTAGTTGAGGAATGGAAAACTATCCCCATTGTTGATATAAAGTGTCAAAGGGATTGCTTATAAATGGCTGGCATAGAAGGACTTCCATAAGGAATTCATTTCTGTCTCTGGTTCAGCACATCACAGTCCCAGCTTCAGCACCTACATTACATGCAAACACATTTCACCATCAGTGAGTGCATTTGAAGATAACCACAGATCAGACAAAGACAAAAAAAGAAAACAGGATCAACCTTTGCCCCTGTGGAGCCCGTTCAAGTTCCGTGGTTGTGATGATAACCTATCTGCATTAGAAATGTTCCCTTTGTCAGCACTCAAGCTTTTGTTAAAAAAAATAAATAACAAGGAGAAAAAAAAGTTTCTCAAGTTAGCAAAGCAAAGCCCTTTTCTAAAGGGCCTATAAATAATTTTAAATTCCTGGTGCTGCCTCAAATGTAGCTCTTCCGAGCTGCAATGTCGGCTATTTCTCTGAAACTAGAGTAGTCATTCAAAAATAGTTTCACTCAATTTAACTGCCTATTGAACCCTCTAAATTACAGATATTAAGCCTTTGGTTTCACAACAAACTTAATGAACAGTTCTGACAATCTATAAGCAAGGCCACTGGAAATTCATGGGCCAGATGGAATCACAGATTACACCATTTTCCTACTGGCCTGCAATTTTCTGGCACCTGGATCGACATTCCAGGGATACATATTATGTCTGGTGCAATAGTCCCTGCCCCTAATAACTGAATTTGTGTTTTAGAAAGCTCATAGCAAGTAGAGAAATGCCTGCTAACGTGTACTCATGATTCTTTGAAATATCAGCATAAACCTCATTTAGAATGCAAGATGATCGATCTAGGAACAGCATTTTAAGAGAAAAGTCAACTGAGGAAGAAGAGGGAATAACAGCAATGGTTATAATTGCCAAACTGTGGAAAGAGCCAAGAAGCCCTTCAACAGATGAATGGATAGAGAAGATACAGTTCATATATACAATGGAATATTACGTCTCCATCAGAAAGGATGAATACCCAACTTTTGTATCAACATGGACGGGACTGGAGGAGATTATGCTGAGTGAAATAAGTCAAGCAGAGGAAGTCAATAATCATATGGTTTCACTTACTTGTGGAGCACAATAAGGAGTGACATGGAGGACATTAGGAGAAGGAAAGGAAATGTGAACTGGGGTAAATCAGAGAGGGAGATGAAGCATGAGAGACTGTGGACTCTGAGAAACAAACTGAGGGTTTTGGAAGGGAGAGGGGTGGGGGATGGGTGAGCCTGGTGGTGGGTATTGAGGTGGGCACATATTGCATGGAGCACTGGGTGTGGGGCATGAACAAGAAATCTGTGGAGTCAGGGATGGTGCCATCAGGAAGAAAAATGTATAAATTAGCACAGGGAGAAAAGAAGACAATTTGAAAGTCAAGATGTACCACCATCCACCCCACACCCCGCCAGGAACCTCTCAGTTATTCTTTGCAAAATTAGCATCAGTGACATATTTTACTCTACATACCCCACGAATCTGCTTTCTAGTGATTTTAAGGGAAATGGGTTGATCACTGAGAGATTCCTTTTCATGCCTTCAAATGTGGTCAATGTCAATGACATGATGGGTTATAGTAGAATGGGGTGATGGTGAATTGATTGTCATCACATTTTCCCTCACTGGGAAAGCTGATAAACCACAGCTTCTATGCTCCAGGGGATCATAAAATTTCCTGTTTTCCAAGAACACATATCACTCCTTTCCTCCCTCTATCTTTATATTTATCACCCTGTAGGGTAATTATCTTTTACCAAATTTTCTTTCTTAGAGTGATCCTTGAGGAAAAGATTTATATTCTTTACCTCCATATCCTGGTATTAACAGGAAGCCTAAAACAGTAAAATCTTAAGAGATATTGGTTGAATAAATACGATGCTCCAAATTCCTTGGGCAAATTGAATGATGTCCTCTTATGATAATCAGACAACATTTAAAACACAAACTTTTATTTAAAGGAGAAAAAAGTGTCGTAAAGAGGAGTCAAACATGACTTCAAACATTCAAGTATGTTAAAGGCAAAGAATAGCAATGTTTACTGTCAGTAGTATTGAACACCGTGAAGGAATTTGTGAACATTATTTCATCAAAATGTTCTCTGTCTAACCCATTGTGGATACCAAGGGGGCTGGCTAATCCAGTAGGAAGTACGCAATAAATCTCTTGGGTCCCTATGCAATTTAACCCATTTGTTGGAATGCAGAGGAAATTCCATCAGCATTATACATCCCAGACAGAAATCCGTATTGAAAATTATTGTAGAATGGTTTCATATTAGAGGATGAAGAGTCCCTGGAGAATATATCCTAATACTTTATTTTACAGATGTGGAGGTTAAGACCACGTCCTAGGAGTGAGTTCACCATGACAGGCAGCTGGGGCCACCACATGATTTCTGTCATCCTTCCCAACCTAAGGTCCCTTCCACTTTTGGAATACCAAAAATTGGCAAAAGAGGTATGAAAGTGATTTTTATATTTTCAGAAAACCTAATGGAAATTAGATTTTTGCTATCCACTGAGCTGCCAAAGTAACTAAAAATTAAGGTATGTTGTAGGGGGTGGAGAGAGCTGTTATTTCCTTACTTTTGGTGTACAGCAACACAATTTAGTCAGATTCATTATTTGATGAACTGGTAGGTGGAAAACTGTGAGTGATAGCTACATTGTGAAAATTTTTATCTTATTTTTATTTTTTTTTCAGATTTTATTTATTTGACAGAGAGAGAGAGAGAGCACAAGTAGGCAGAGTGGCAGGCAGAGGGAGGGGGAGAAGCAGGTGCTCCGCTGAGCAGGGAGTTCGATGTGGGGCTTGATCCCGGGATGCCAGGATCATGACCTGAACCCAAGCCAGATATTTAACTGACTGAGCCACCCAGGCGCCCCTGAAAATTTTTATACTAACGTACTTTGTTTCTGGTTTTAAGGCAACCGTTATCTTCTGTGTGTGTGAAGTGTATGCATAGGAGGTCTTGCTGAAAGAGAGTCACTGATAGCTGAGAGAATGCTAGCCAATATTCCATCTTCCTCCTCAATATGTCTGACTGCCTGGCTGTAAGGTAGGGTCTAAGGACTACATGTTACCCATGAACTGTGAGCGAGGGTGATGTCATCATTTCTGTCCAGAGATACTAGAAAGCTCTCTCCTGTTTCTTCACTCTGCTGCAATGGCTAAGGAGGGGTCCAAATGGCAATCTTGTCTTTCCCTCCCTAATTCCCATCAACCTTTTAGCATATGATATGAGGAAGAAGCAAACACTTGTGGTGCTAACCCCAGAGAACTGGGGTAGTTGCTTACTTCAGCACGCGGGAGAATATCCTAAGTCTGAGTCTAACATTGATGGAACATCTAAAACCTAACTGCTGTTACAGGCTTTGAATCACTATTTCATTTCATCCTTACAGAAGCCTGGAATGGAGATCGTGTCTCTGATTTTATAGTTTGTAGATGGGGGAACTGAGACTCAGTGAGAAGTGAGTATCCACTCATTTCCAGGGTCCCACCATCAACAAAGAGCTGCTTTTGAACTTGAATCCAACTCTGCCAGAGCCCATGTGCTTTCCTCTGAGTTCTCAGGATGAGCAATCAACACCTATTGGGATAGTAGCAGAGTCCTCCCAAGTTCGCGCCCACTCCTCGGTGGCTTTTCCCCCCTGAGCTCAGCATTCTCCCTTTGGGAGAGTCTGGTCTCTTCCTGGATCTCCAACTTGTCTTCTAGCTACACATCAAAACCATGATCTGAACAAACTATTTTTTGTTTAAAGCAAGTTCAAGGGGAAACTCCTCTGTCATTACCTCTTACTGCCATTACAGTCCACACAACATCTTCCCTTTTCTAAAAAATAACCAACAGTAGATTGATTTCTTTAACCTCACCATTCCTTTTTTTTTTTTTTTTTTTTTGCCAAGCATACCAAGGCTGTGTCAAGTTTTACAAGGAAAGTCTACTGTTGTTTATTGGGGAATTTCCTAGAACACACCTCACAGCAGATGCAATCAGATTGCATACATTTCACTGATTATTGAAAGGGATTTTTCTTCCCCTCTCCCCATCCCCTGCTCAATTATGTATCTGTTTTCTTTTCTTTCAAGGAGGTCATGTATAGCCAGAAAGGTGAAATGTACAAGTCAGCAGGCTCCCGCAGAGATTCATGGGGAGATGGAGACCTTCTGAGCTGCTCTTGACTGATTAAATAAAGGATACCCTGGGAGTAGAGAGAGGCTGTATGCATACTTTAGCAAATGAAAGTAATGCATTAGAATGCAGCTTTAGGGTCTAATTTAAAAATATAATTCAAGCACCAGCAGAAGCCTTTAAAATATTGGCAGATGTCTTCATGTCACATTTCATATAGAGGGCAAAATGGATTAAAAGACAAATGTAATCTGTAGAACAGTTTAGCTTCCTTTATATTCACTGGTGCTTTAATTTCTTTCAAATACATTTTAAAGAGGATTCTATGTCTATTCTTTTAGAATGCTGTTGCAGAATTACTAGAAATCAACCTCAGAGATCATCTGACACTATTAATTCCTGTATAAATTTTCCATTCACGCATCCCTTCGTCCAACACTTAGAACCTACAAAGAGTAGTAAAATGAAGACTGGTACCATCAGGCAGAACATGGAAATAGGGCAGGGATGCTGATTGGACTTACTTGCCCTTAGGAATCCCCCAGCTGCGTCCAGAGGGGATTGCCCCTTGGGATGGTTTCCCCAAGAAACACTTGCACTTCCCTCTTGAGATTATGATGAGGTGACACAGGGCACAGCAGCTACTGTTCTTTCCCTTCCTGCTTTGATCCACACCCCACCTCGTGCTGGCTTATCAGGTTCTGCACTTCTGAATCTGTTTCCCCTTCCCCTGATCCTCCTATTTTTAAGTCAGTAACCAGTAACGAGGAGTTCAAATGCCAAGCAAAACGCTGATGCAAGCATTGGGTTATCTGTTTGGTGATGAACTTGGAAGATTTATCTGTTCGGGAGGTTTCTGTGACACTCCAGTGAGGGGACTGTTTCCAAAGCTACCTCCTTGGTAACAGTGACAGAGAGAACAACTGCCAGCCTCTTTCCGCAGAGTGTAATTCCAGGTGACCGGAGGGAAGGAGTCAGAGACTCTGCTGACCGGCTAAGAATTTAAGGAAATCACAGTACCCATTGGACACATTACTTTTGACTTGTGATGAGATCTGCTTTCTGAGATGTTTACACAATGAAGGCATCTTACAGGACTTGGTCCCTCGACAAACCTGACTGGGCATGGTGTTCATTAACAATGTCAAATGGCCATTCACATATTTAGGAGAAAAATAAAACTGAAAAGTCACTTTGACAATGTATTTCCTCATAAGCTCTAGCCTCTCAAGGATGAGAAACACCCTCGGTCTATTTCCCTTGAAATGAACCAGCAAGCTAAGAAGAACACTGTTGAATCTAACTCTTAACATTTTGGCTTAATATGTGACAAGTATAAGAAAATAGTGTGTTAAAGGAGAAACCCGAATATGAAGTAAAAAATGAAAGCCAGCCTCACTGTGCAATTAACTTAAACCCGGACTGGTCTTAAACATGATGGACTTTGTCTGCTTTCCTTTTAGAGACAGTTGCAGAGAGAAGTGAGAGGATCCAGTGCTCCCAGCTAGAAGCCGCAGAAGTAAGATCGACACCTTGTCTGCTCCTCCCTGGATTCCCTTCCTCTGCAGACTGTAGACCTAAAAACTGAGTGGTTTTTAAGTTCTGTTTTGCTTTTTAAATATAATTAAGGGAATCCTTGCAGTATGATAGTGGTCACAGCAAGAGTGACTGCTTAATTCCCTCACGCCCCTTTAGGGGCACCTGGTGGCTCAGTCAGTTAAGAGGCTCCCTTCAGCTCAGGTCATGATTCCAGAGTCCCCGCATTGAGCCCTGCATCCGGCTCCCTGCTCAGCGAGGAGTCTGCTTGTCCCTTCCCCTCTGCTTGTGCTCTATCAAATAAATAAAATCTTAAAAAAAAAAAGAGAGATTATGCTGAGTGAAATAAGCCAAGTAGAGAAAATCAAGTATCACATGGTTTCACTTACTTGCGGTACATAAGGGGTAATATAGAGGACAGTAGGAGAAGGAAAGTAAATGGGAAGTAGGGCAATCCAGGGAGAGAAATGAAACAACAGAGACTTTGGACACAGTGAAAAACTGAGGGACTTGGAGGGAGGGGGTGGGGGATGGGAGAGCCTGGTGGTGGGTACTGGGGACACCTACTGCATGGAGCACTGGGTGTGGGGAATGGGGAATGAATATTGGAAAACTGGAAAAAAAATTTAAGTAACAATTAAAAAAAAAAAAAAAGCTCATTTAGGTAGTTAAGCCCCAGCCTGGACATCACCTTTTTGAAGTTTGAACACAAAGAAAATGTACACTTCTACAGGGCAGGAAATATTTATTTATTTTGTATGGAATCTTACATTCTGTAAAGGAGCATGTAATAAATATTTGCATCTCCTCAGATGGGGACATAAGAAATGTTTTGATGATAAAATGAAACTTTTACCCTGAAATGTATTTTTAAAACATGTATTTGATAATACAGCTGCTGTGGAAGTGAAGAGACTTAATGCTTTTCCCGGAAGACTTTGGAGGCTACGATATTTTATGAATTGAAAGTGCTCTTGAATTTTTGGTGCTGGCTACTTCTACTCTGACTTTTGTGACATGTTAAGAAAGGCAATAAGACTTATCTGTGTTTCAAATATAAGTTTTCTAATTTTTTTTCATGTAAATTAGGGTCCTTGCTTCCTTTACTGGCCCTTAGTGCAGACAAAAAATCCCTTTTTGAAAGATATATTTCAATGGATATGTCTGTCAAAGATGCAAAATAAATCTCCTTTTTGAAACTTCTGCTATAGAGAGGAGAAAATACCTATTCTTTCATGTGTTCCCATATTTGTATGTGAAAAATGGAACTCTAGGAATTCAAGCAAGAAAAACAAGGGTTATGAAATATGAACAACAGAGATCTTTCACTAGAACTCATTTAGGGTTAGTGTGTCCTCAAAGCTGAGTGGGGGTCTGCTGACGTGGACCCTAAGCAAGCCTGATTTTAGTGAACCATAGAAAGTCAGGAGAGAAAAAAAAAATAAAATAAAAAAATAAAAAATAAAGAAAGTCAGGAGAGGAGTGAATTTATCTTCCTTACAGACAATGAGCGCCCCCCCCCATTTTTTTTTCCTAAATTGCACAGACTTCCCATTGTTTCTTCAAGATGAAGACCAAAAAGAGGCTTCTCTTGTATTTTCTTGTAATTTTCTATATTAAAGTCTAAAATAAGACAAAAGAACTGTTATGAGTTGAATTATGTCCCCTCCTTTTTAAATTCATGAAGCTTTAATCCTCATGACTTCTGTTTGTGACCTTATTAGGAAGAAGGGTTTTTGCAGATGAATTAGTTAAAATGAGATCATACTGGATCCCTATTCCAGTATGACTGGTGTCCTTAGAAAAAAGGAGAGATTTTCAAGGTAGTTATACACAGAAAAAAAAAACAAAAAACAAAAAACAAAACCCCACCATGTGAACATGAGGCAGATGAGATTGGGGTGATGCTTCTATAAGCCAAGGGACACCACAGATCACTAGCACCTCCAGATTTTGGGGAGGGGGGAGGAACAGATCCTCCTTCAGGGACTGGGAAGAAAGCAGCCCTGTTCAGACTTCTGGCCTCCACAGCTGTGAGACAATAGATGTCTGTTGTTTAAGACACCCAGTTTGTGGGTTTTGTTACAGCAGCCTTAGGAAATGATTATAACTCTTACACATTTTTCACTCTTGATTATTTTTGACTCTGTGACTTGGTTACAAAATCAAAACAAACTAATAAAACAAGACCAAAACAACAACAACAAAAACCTCATGGTAAAACAGGACCTTGGAGGTGTCCCACAAACATATTCTGGTCCTGTCTCACGGGGAAGGGAAAACAGAAGGAAAACCTGTGGACATGGGAGGGCTTTTCACGTTTCACAGAGTTGTGCAGACAAGGTAAGAACTGCAGAGATTCAAGCCAGCTCCCTTTCCCCTGCTTCAGGGCAAGGTAGGAACATGAAGGGGTCAAAGCAAAATGGCTGCCCAGCGTGTTAAAGAAACGCAGAGAGAGAACCACATGCATTCTTCTTCCATTTTTGTGTGGGTGACCCAGGTCTCCTTCCCCCACAAAATGAGATTCTGTCTTGTGTTCTTCCCATTCCAGCCATGGAATAAATACACAATGGTCTCAAACCTTATTCCTTTGGCTGGCAATCTCCCCATTCTTATGGAGTGTTACCGAGTGCACATCCTAACATTCTTACCTAGTGCATATTCTTTTAACTTTCCCCCTTTGATGGCAAAGATTTTCTTTGCTCATAATTTGTGGCTCTGTTCTTGACGTGTTAAGAAAAGTTTTTGTAATTTAGAACAGCTCTTCCCCCTTTTCGAGAACAAAGACTATCTTCCAATGAATCCTTTGTTCTAGGCTGTTTCCTCCCTTTTTCTAAATTAGTGAGCGCCATTCATTCCATAAGTTGTGCATTTCAGGACAAGATTTATATCAATAAAAAGTATCTCAGGAAAGAGTTTAAAAATGTTATCCATTTGCAGAGGCAAACAGAAGGAGGTGGATAGGGGAGTGCCCTGGAAACCCTGACCCTGGAAATGCTGCCAAACTCAGAGCAGTTAGGGACATGTATGACATGTCACTCCTGGGAAGTGTCTGTTTGAATTAAGCACTCTCTTTTCAAAGGGATAAGCCCAAGGTAAGGTATCTTTCCCCCCCAGTGCCTGGGCCTCCCTATGGGAGAGGTACAGAGTTGCACTACTCTTTAGAGACCCTTTAGCCAATCTGGAGCTCCATCTGAGCCCAGTCATGGTGGTTCAACCTGTGACCTGCCAGGGAATGGCCAATATGTGATGACACTGTGGTGTGGCTCTGACGTCATACAGGTTACTTCCATATTTCCTGAGTGAGGCGTGGCTTCAGCCCTACTGGTCAGCATTTTAGACAAGATCTCCAGATTGGTCTTGAATCTCTCTACATCATAATGTCAAAACAGGTGAATAACAAGCCCTTCTAGTCTTCTTTCTGGTATATCATTCCTGGATTCAGGACTTATATCAACCCTTGAGCTTCCCATACATAGAGGTGGAATGCACATTCAAAAAATGACTTTTACAGGAAGTCCTTGTAACTTTTTTTTCAGGCATATACCAAGCACTTGGATCCGCATACAATTACTATAGATAATGAACAATAAATAGACCAGTTTCCTTTCCTTGCTTTATAAATCTTGAAATTGCTTTTATCTATTTTTATTCCTTATTTATATGTCACCTGACTTGATTATACCTGATATATTTTCACAAAAGCAGCTTACGATAAAAGAATAGGTAAAGATTAAAACTCTTCAAGGAGACATACTAAGTGAAAGAAGGAGAGACACTGAGAACAGCAAAGAGGTGAAAAAAAGAAAGATTCCTATCAACCATGGCAAATAATCCAATCTCATGAATTACATAACATTCATTATTTAGTTAAAAAATGCATCCCACTTTATGGGAGAAATAATTTCCAGTCCCAAAAGCCTGAGAGAAATATGTCATGTAAAATTTTTATGTTTGTGAGATTTAAAATATGAAAGAAGGCGTCACTAATCATCCTTTAAGGACACAGAGAGACTCCATGGGTCTGTTTTTGACACTGGCCTCCAATACAAGCCAGTGGATATTAAAAACTCATAGTGATCCTGTAGAGAACATTCTGGTGCTGGGGCCCATGGCCGTGTGTGCTAGGACAAGGGCTGTGATCTAGCTAAAGGTGTTTACCTTGGGCGTGCATTTATTTTTCTAATTTGAGTTATGAGTAAAGCTTGGGGAATCTTGAAAAGTGAGTAGTCAACATAAATCTTAGATTATTCCTTTCAGATACCAGTTGTCTCAGATGGGCCTGTGACAAGAACAGCATGGCAGCCTACCCAAATGGCTGTCATTGGGGAGGACCAGAAGGGCAGGCATTTTGTGTTATTGACTGAAGGAAGATCAATATGCTCTACCCAGCTGAGAGAAAACAATTCACTCTTTTTGTGAAAAATGAAAGCTTCTGACAGAGTCTTACTTGATGGAAGATTTCCCCGGGTCTGTGGAGAGAAATGAGGGTGTTTGCCAGCAAGGCCAGGCCTTTTCAAGGAGCAGCTGTCAGGAACCCCCCTTCAACAAAGCACCTACATTAAAGGAGGTGCAAATGAAGCCCCTGTCACTCATGAAGTTCAAGAAGAGGAGAATAAACCTAAAGAAAGTGCATACAAATTAATAAAGTGAAAACATCTTATTCAGCCAGAAAAAGCCAATCAAAAGTCAAGGCAATAAAGGTAAAAGCAGACACTGGTGCTTTTTTTTTGTTTTTCTTTTAAATGAAAAGTCTAATTTAAAAAGAGGAAAATACATGCCCATGGCAAGAGTATTTGTCAGAAACCAGCAGAAAATGTGATATTAAATGGAGAACTGCTAAGAGGAGTGTCACTAAAATCAAAATGAAATCTAAGAACATCTATTATTCAAAATTGTGTTAGAAGGGATAGGTGAAGAAATTAGAAAAGTGAAATTGTTGCTAAAAATACCAGAAATGGAGACAAATTTTCCTTACTCATAGATAACTGCTATATGTCTAGAAAATAAAAGAGATTCATTTAAAATAACTATAACTGATAATATAATTGCCCTTAGCAGAAAGATATAGAAAATATATAGCAGGTTTCTTTTAATAATCAGTTAGAAATTCAGGGGAAAAATAGATAAATATAATATTAAATGCAACAATAAAGGTGTAAGTCCTATATGAGATAACTATCTTTTATCAAAAGATATCAAGAAGGCTTAAGAATGACAGGCTTTATTCCTAATTAAAATGCCAATTCTCCAAAACAAATAGTCCAATCTAATAAAATTTTAGTCATAATCTTAACAGAGGTATATTTGGAAACTGGACAAATGGAGTATGAAATTTATATGGAAGAATAAATGTGTGGGGATTGCCAAGAACAATGTAAAATTTATGCACAAATGAGGTGGATTTGTCCTATCAGATATTAAAATATTCTAAGAAGCTAAATTGTAACAAAATGTGGCAATCCCAGAAGAACAGAACAGAGGACTGGTAAAGATATCCAAGAATGCATGGAATTTAATCTATAGCACATTTGGTATTGCAAAAAGATGAGAAAAAAATGAAGTTTTTCTATAAATGATGTTGAGAAAATAGGCTGCACGTTTGGGGAAAAATATGTTTTATCCCTATTTTACACCATATAGAAATAAATTCCAGAAAATTAAAATATTTAAAGAAGGCAAGTATTTAAATTAATATATGAGATTATTTTAAAGCATTTGTGAGGGAAGCTTTCCTAAACACAAATGGGAAAACCAAAAGCTATTGAACAAATAATGACCAATTTAACATTTTAACATTTAAAACTTCTGTAAGCAAAAACATAACAAAAATTTAGTCAAAGAATAATCTACTGAGAAAATATTTATAACATGAGTGACAAAAAATCAATATCCCTAATATACCTAATTCCTAAAATTAATTTTACAAGACAAAGTAGAAAAAATTAAAAGGAAGATTAAAGATAAAGTATAATAGGACCAGTGTTGGTGAGACGTGAAAGTCATTTAATGAGAAAATAAAGCCAGATCAGTAAGGAGTTCAAGACGGCTCAATTTCGATTAGGAGCCAGGTAAATGCAAGGTAATGATAGATTCAATGTCATTGTTTGCCTTTCAGATGATATATGCTTTTAAAATGATTGGTACCATCTCATGGATATAAGAGGAATCGTCATTTTCACACACTGTAGATGGGGACGTAAATCGCTTCATATTCCCTCTTTTCTCCTACTCCACTTACAGTCCAGAATCTTTTATAGTAATGACTCCACTGAACACCTTCCACTGCCCTGAGCCTCTACCTTCAGTATGCCAAAAATCTACTGTTAGATCCAAGCTTTGCCTTCTCTGTGGCTACTCAGTTGGATTTTGTTGGATGAAACATACACAAAGCACCCCCCAGCCCCCCCACACAGACATACACATAGATTCACACAGACACACACACACACACACACACACACACACGTACACACACACACATTTTTGATGAATTCCGCTCTCCTGGCATGCTGACTTCAGTGCCGCTGTCCAATACATGACCTCACCAACTTTTCACTATTGATCTTACTCTTATATCCTCACTTCCCTTCTTCGAACCTAATGTCCATCATTATAATTACTCCATTGACATTCACAGGTCTCAAGAGGGAGGGCGCCTGGGTGGCTCAGTGGGTTAAAGCCTCTGCCTTTGGCTCAGGCTCAGGTCATGATCTCAGGGTCATGGGATCGAGACCCGCATTGGGCTCTCTGCTCAACAGGGAGCCTGCTTCCTGCTCTCTCTCTGCCTGCCTCTCTGCCTACTTGTGATCTTTCTCTGCCAAATAAATAAATAAAATCTTTAAAAAAACAAAACAAAACAAAAACAACAACAAAAATCCCACAAAGGTCTCAAGAGGGTTCTTCTCATGGTCATGGCTTAGTAGTCAGATTTTACAATATATTTTCCTAGGTAATCTGCGTAGCTATTCTTCAGAAGAGTGTTCATTCTCAGTACCCAATATTCCTTAACACATACACACACACATTAGCTGATGGCTCTAATAGAGACAGCAGAGGCAATCAAATAAAAGTCATCTTATTTGACATACCATTCCTGAAAAAAATCTGAACTTAAATCCTGTATTAGTCAGGGTTCTCTAGAGAAACAGAACCAATGGCTTGGGTATCAACCTACACATATATACATATATATTTTATAAATATGTTTATATAATATTTATACATAAACCCTTCTATTCATATGTAAATATATATTTAAATAATATATATATAGTATGGGATATGTATACATAGGATATGTATTCTATAAATTATCATAAAATATGTATTATATAATATTTATGTAATAGATATGGGAGAGAGATTGAGTGATTATGAGGGACTGGATCCCACAATTAAGGAAGCTGAGTCCCATGATCTACCGTCTCTAAGCTGGAGACCTAGAAAAGCTGATTGTGGAATTCTCCAGCTATAAGGAGAACAGCATCCATACTTACTTCCCTTTAGTTTACTCTCTGTGACTTTCCATTTCATCCAGACTAAAAGCACATAAATTCCTACCTAATCTTCCCCACTCATTACTTCTCTGATTTAATTTCTGCCTACTTTCTCCCTTCTCCTTAGAGATAACTGCACCACTTTCTTCTTTATCTCCTTCAGACCTTTCCTCAAAAGGTCATCTTACCCACAAACTTTATAAAACCATATTAAAAATTTCAAATTCCACCCCAAATTGCCTATTATTCTTTCCCATATTATATATACAGCACTTACCAATAGCTAATAAGCAGTAGTTTTCTTATTTTCTCCCACTAGATATAAGCTCCACAAATATAAAAATTTGCATTGGTTTATTTACATACTACATCCTCAGATATAGTTTACCCCCTAGAAAAATGCCTCACAGAAGGAGACATTCTAGTAAATATTTCTGAATGAAGATTTTATAGAAGAATGATTGAATGAAAATGTTCTTATCTCCAAGGTCAGACTCACCTAGGGTTAACTGGCATGTGAATCAATAATAGTTACTAAACTTAGTTTAACTACGTGGAAGCTTCTCTTTACTTTAGAGGTTTCCATAACTTTGGAGCTCTTAAGAAAATATTGGCTTGGCTGTAGATTTGGCAAAGTATTTTCTTTGGAACTAAATGGATTCAAAATGGAGTACCGACCTGAATATAAAACACAAAACTATAAAACTCCTAGAAGAAAATATATGAGAAAACCTACATGACCTTGGGAATAATAATGACCTTTTAGGTGCAACATTGAAGACTTGATACATGAAAGAAACAATTAGTAAGAGGGACCTTATTAAAAATTAAAAAACCTTCTCTGGGAAAGACAGTTAAGAGAATGAAAACGCAAGCCATAGATTAGCAAACAATATTTACAAAAGACAAATCTTATAAAGGACCATTATCCAAAGCACACAAAGACCTCTTAAAACACAACAATAAGAAGATGAACAACCAGATTAAAAAGTGGGCAAAAGAACTGAAGAGACACCTCACTGAGGGAAATACACAGGTAGAAAATGAGCACATGAAAAGGTGCTCCAAATAATGTTATCAGGGAAGTACAAATTAAAACAACAATGACATACCATTGCACACCTATTACAAAGGCCATAGCCCAGAATACAGACAATGTTAAATGCTGGTGAGAGTATAAGAGCAAGAGGAACTCCCACTTATTGCTGATGGGAATACAACATGGTGCGGCCACTTTGGAAGACAGTTTGGCAGTTTCTTACAAAACTAAACATACTCTTACCATATGATCCAGCAATTGTACTCTTTGGTATTTATCCAAATGACTTGAAAACTTAAGTCCACAAAAAATCTACATGTGAATTTTTATAGCAATTTTATTTGTAACTGTCAAAACTTGGCAGCAACCAAGAAGCCCTTCAGTAGGTGACTGGACAAATAAACCATGGCACATCTAGACAATGGAATATCATTTATCACCAAAAAGAAATGAGCCATCAAGCCATGAAAAGGCATGAAGGAAACTAAAGGCATGTTACTAAGGGAAAGAAGCCAATCTGAAAAGTCTACATACTGTATGATTCCAACTATACGACAGTCTAGAAAAGGCAAAACTATGGAGACAGTGAAAAGATCAGTGACTGCCAGTGGTAGGGAGCAGGGAGGGAAGAATAAATTGGCAGAGTACAGAGGATTTTTAGGGCAGTGAAAATGCTCTATGTGATATTATAATGATGGATACATGTCATTATACATTTGTCAGGAGCCATAGAATATAGAACATCAAGAGTAAATCCTAATGTAAATGATGGACTTTTTGATTGTATACGTCGGTGTAGGTTCATTAATTTTAATAAATGTACTACTCTGTTTCAAATGCTGACAATGGGGAAGGCTGTGCGTCTGTGATAGAAAGGACTAGATAGGAACTCTCTACACTTTCTGGTCAATTTTGTTGTGAACCTAAAACTGCTCTAAAAAGCAAAGTCTATTTAAAAAAAATGGCTTTGAAGTATAAAGACAAGTATAGAATTGTTCTGTCCACTAGGGTTTCATAAAAATTACCCCCAAACATGAAACTTAAAATAATTTTACTATGTTCCTAGATTTTGTGAGTCAAAGTTGAGCAAAGGGATAATGGTTTCTCTCTGCTCCACAACATCTGAACTTCAGCTGGAAAAATTCAAATACTAGAAGTGACTTGATGGCTAGAGGACAGAATTAATCTGAAAGCTTATTTACTCACATGAATGGTTCCTCGACCAGAAATATCCAAAGAGCAAATGCCTTCATGCAGCTTCACCATGATTCCTTAAATTCTCAGAACCTGAAAGCTTCTGAGGGAAGCTGAACACCTTAATAATCATTTTTTAAATAGAAAAATTAGTATTTCAGTGAATAAGACAGAAGCTGCATAACATTTTGTAGCTGGCCTCAGAAGTCGTAAAATGTCATTTCAGTGGTAGTCTATTAGCCAAACATTTACTAATCATCCTTTTACTTGAGGTAATTTTTATCCATCTATTAATAGATGGAGCCAATATCACATTGTAGAAAAGTGTATGGGCAGAAAATTATAGTTGCAAATATCTCTGGAGAATACAATCTGCAAAACAATTATGCAAACAGGCATCTAGTTCCCTTAAAATCTCAAACTGAAAAAAACCACACATGAACTGATAAGAGCCAGAGTCTTACAGTATATCAAATCTTTTGATAATTATACCAAATATATATGCTCAGAATGCAGCTGATGCAGCACTTTGAGGAAAATATATAGCATCAGATGTTCATTTAAAACAGAAGAAAGGTCTCAAATAAGTTATCTATTTCCCACATTAAAAATTAGAACAAGAGAAAAGTAGGTCAAACAAAAGTCAAACAAGTCAAACAAAAGAAATAATGTCATAAGGATGAGAGCAGAAATCATTGAGATGGAAAACAGGACAGAAAAATCCATGACACCAAAATCTCCTTGTTTAAAAGTATGGATAAAATTGTTAGACTTGTCATTAACTGATGAAAAAAGTAAGGTGACGACACAATTTACCAGTATCATGAATGAAAAAGTGCATAGTATTACAGATCCTACAGCTCTTAAATGATGAAGGAATTTATGAAAACATTTAAAATAAGTTTAACAAATTCCTTCAGAGACAAAAACCATGAAAGCTCACTCACATATAAGCTAACTAATCTTACTTCTAATAAGAATCTGAACTAATATTAAGAAATCCTCCTACAAAGAAATCTCTAGGACTGGATGGCTTCACCAGCAAAATTCTACTCAATATTTAAGAATGAAATAATATCAGTTCTAAACAAAAATTTCCAGGATCTCTAAGAGAAGGGAACAGGTTCTAAAAACTATTATGTGGCCATGATTGCTCTGGTATCAAAAGCAGAAAGACTAAATTGCTCAGGACTGGCTTTGACAGGAAGTCAAATGAATGGAATCAAATACTATACAACCTTAAGTTTCTGGTGCTTTTTTCTGGGGAATTTTTGGAAATTCATACATGTTATTACATGAAATGTTTTTCTTTCATTGTATTGCTATGTAGTATTCCATTTTACAGATAACGCATGGTTTGTTCACCAGTGGAGTGGATTTTTGATACCAGGACTGACCCAAATCACCATTCTCAATATGTTTATGTCCTCACTGCCATAGGACTAATACAATAGAAATGCTGGCTTACAATGCTGGCTGCCTGTAATCCACATTCTATAGCCAAAAAAATAAAAAAGGTAAAATTACAATGTTTATGCCGGAAAGAAGAGAAGGCAGCTAAAGAAGTCTTTCAGAGGCATTTAATCTCTGCTAATAACTTTCAACCAGGCTGCCAATGGCATAATTAACAAATTGCTTTTGACTGTGCATCCTTTAAGTCTTGCTGTAAAGTCATGTTCAAAGCTCAGTTGTTCAGATTCCTCCATTGCTGTCCCTTTCTCCCAAGTTACATACAAGTCATTAAAGAACTTGCTGATTTTTCTCAGGATGTGCTCCATATTTTAAAATCACTTCTCTTACCATATCATCTTCCAGTGAAAAATTTTTGACTATCCACTCAGTCCTTATAAAGAATTAAAGATATCCTTAAGACAGCATACAAATTACCTTCCTAGACTTAATTCCCATTTCCCCCTCCAGTTATCTCCTGGGTGGTCTATTTCTGAGATACAGTTTTGTTCCTTTTCAGTATATACTTTTATATTTTTAAAGGTCAAACCACTGTTGCTATGGTTGCCTTCATCTTGAAATTTGCAAACTCCTCTTTATTTGTAGGCATGTCTAAATGTTACTGTCAATTTCATTATAAACCTAAATTTTCAAATAAACTTGTACTTGATCTTTCTCACTTGGGAATTATTTCTGTTTATTCTCTTCTTGCTTTTATAATAACATATTTAAATAATATGTCTAAACCTTACTTTATGGCAGAAATGATGGACATTTGTGGCCATCATCTGGTTTTGTTTGTTTGTTGCTTTCTTAATTCCATTCCCTCCTTAGTTACAAAATTCTGTACCATATCAATCTATTTGAGATGTGGAGTTTGCCTCTACTGAAAATGATAGGTCAGGTACTCAATTTCCCAGATTCCCTTGTTGCAGAGTTGTAGGAGCATGTGATCAGGCTTAGCCAATCAGACACAGCTGGTCAGGAATTTGAGTCAGGACTTAGTTCTACAGAGTCAAGAGAGGGAAGCTCTCTATCTGACAGCAATGGCATCAGCAGTGACAACAACAGGGGGTGTGATAGCAGTCATTGTTCACTACTGGCATCTCTGCTCAGGAAGTTCTCATCTAATTTATTTTGTACAGTATTTGCAATAACTCCAGCTGCCTTGTCTCCCTTTCACAACCCCCGCCCCACTTGTTTCTATAGGCTTATGGTGATTTTGTTAACCACTCTTCACCCATTCAACAAACCCTCTGTCCTCTTCCAATCAGCTTGCTGATGGAGAATCCTTACCAGAGCTGATGGAGATTCCCTTTGATTTATATTACTAGGTCACTGCAAGGATCCTGTAAGGTGGGTATTAATATTCTCATTTGCATATGACAATGCAGACGCTGAGAGAGGGCAAATAACTTGTCGCAGCCACTCATATGGCACATATAATTTGTTAAACGTTCAAAGTATCATATTTGTCTTGCAGTGGAAAGATAATAGAGAGAGACATGAAATTTGAAAGGTAGGCGAAAAACTAAGTAGTAACTAAAAAAAAAAAAAAAGGCAGAAATAACCCTTCTAATACAAAACAAAATTAAGCTTAAGGCCAATAGGCTGGTAAAGTTTGTATTTTGTGTACTGCAGAGGAGACAAGGTAGGAAGGAGGAGGAAGAGAACCCATCAGCAGTGGCTGCTGTGGGATTGTGGTTGTTGGAGAAAGTGCACACAAATACAGTAAACACTGGCTCTCCATCCCAGAGATTTCTTGAGGTCCTACTTCTGTTAATCCTTGTAGTCTATTAAGATCACATAATTTCCTTACCACCTGTTAAAGAAAATCTAATAAATTCTATGCACAAAAATTTAGAAAACACTTTAAAATTATTTTAAAAAGCAGTACCTCTTCTCAAACATTAAAAGGTGGCAGGATTTGATCGATATTTAGGAACCATGTGCTTCTTTCATTTTATTGAAATTCTCAGGACGATGTCCAGTTCAGTATGTATGCTGGGATGCAAATGTTTTCTTGGCACTTTCTAAGAAATCTGGAAAGATCCAAACGAACATAAGAGCTGGTGGGTGATAAGTGTGTCACAACCAGAATTATAGATTTTAGAGCTGGGAGGAAACAAAGTTGCCTATTTTTAAAATATAAATTCCAACTGTTCAAAATCCTGTAGTTTCCAGGATTTAATTAATGTTCTCTTTGAGGGCCTGTTAATGAGGTACAGAGACTTCTGGGTTAGCCTGTATTGGCACTCTAATAACATATAGTACATATTTAAAGACTGGTTTGGAATGTATCATGCGTCCCAACATCTGCAAATGCACGACTTGAGGCAAAGGAGATGGTCATCGGTGTGGATGACTCTAAGCAGGGCTCTTTCTAACACCAGCCCCTGAGAGAAACATGATGTATCACAGATAAGGGCATGACCTGGGACATCCCTGGATCACCTTGCTAGGGCTGCTGTAACAAAATGGAATCTGACCACATGGCTTCAATAACAGAAATGTACTGTCATATAGTTCTGGAGACTGGAAGTCAGAGAATCAAGGTTGGAAGGCCTTCTGAGGCTGTGACAGACCCTCCGTTCCTTCCCTCTCTCCCAGCTTCTGGTGGTTCCTTCATTTGCAGAGGCATCCCCTGATCTCTGTCTTCACCTTCATGTGATAGCCTCCCTGTGTGCATACCCAAGGTCACAGTTCAGCTCGTAACAATCCCCAATGCAGATGAGCCAGCTGCCTCTGGTCACTAGCTCCTTGCCTGCTCAGCCTCTAACTAGACTGTGTTTCTCATCTCCCTTCATTTTCTCTCTGCTCACTGCCATAAAAAAGACCTATGACTCTCCTGAAGTAGACTTCCTTCTAATCTACTGCTGGGGCCTTTCCAGAAAACAGCAGAGCAATATGAATCTCTCCCTCTCTTGTCCATTCATTTCACTGGTGAGTTTAACAATGCTTTATCATTAGTCATCTTTAATTCTTTATCTCAAAGAGTTGCTTCTGTCTTCAGAGTGGCAGATGTCATGTACTTAACTTGGTGTGTCTTGTAATATGTTCAGTAGGCTGTCAGGTTCATAATTATGGAGCTCAGGAGAAAGAGTAGGCATTTGCTGTCTCGATTAAAGAGAAAATAGGAGAAAAGGGGGGGGAAAGAATACAGAAAGGAAAACACAAACTGTTTCTGAAGCTAAAGCTAAAGAAGTTTGTATGGACATATGTTCTTTTGGAACATTTTGCATTTCAGTTGAGAAGGTGGCTGCATTACAAATTAACATCGATATATTTAGCGCAAAAAATATACTCTGATAAAGGAAGTCCTTCATGACATCTGCCGCTCCTAGACATCAAGCCAGTTTAGAGGGCAGATGTGTTGCACATTTGGCCTTGCTAAAGGCATTTGGTCGCTAGCTGACTTTGTGTTTCTTGTTATATTTGCATGCCCGGATTCTCCAAAGGAATCTCTATATAGCATCTTGAGTGATGAAGTTCTAGGTAGCATTGTTACTAACTTCCAAGAGCATTGGCCAAAGAAATTGGTCACTGTGATTTCTCACCAGTTCAGGGGTCCTCCCTCTCACAAATCTCCTCTGTGCTCACTGGCGCTATCTGCAGATGTGAGCTGAATGACTGTTTGCCATTCAGGTACTAATTAATCTGAGGGAAACCCTTTCCTGGATGTTACAGGCTGATGCGATAATTTTGCTGGTTTCACAGTGATCAGATACTTTGAAGATGACCCCATGGCATTCACCTGTCAGTATTGAGAAGACAACTATCACAG